>JAYMTK010000295.1:0-24820 GCA_036897405.1 Pelargonium myrrhifolium
TAATTGTCACACAATTGATGTAGAACTTCACTTTCTAATATATATATATTAGATGTTATGCAAAAAAAAAGAAAAAAAGGAAAAAAAAACTTATTTCTTTATTGCTGCTAGGTTGGATTAACTATATGATCATAAATAAGAAACAAGGAGTCGGTTAAAAGTCACCTCTCAAAACGATCTAATAACACGTTTCTTATGTTTGACTATCGTTTTTAATAAAATTGTAATTATAAATCGTCTCTTCAATTTTTATTTATTGTACCATTAAGAATCTTACCATAATATAGTCAGACATTTGTCGACAATATAAGTGGAATTTGGTTATTCCATCTCCATTATAAAGACAACTTTGGGCTATGAATAGTCATTTTCTTTCTTTAACTTTCAATTTTGATTGGTAATTAACAAGATTGAGAAAAAATATTCTTTAAATGTTTGGAGCTAGGAAGAAAATATCTGTCACCCATGGGGAATCATCCTCTCAGCATTCAGCATACAAAAGAGTGTACACCCATATATCTATCTTGACAAAAATTATTTTAAATTATGAAAAAGTATTGGTGCACAGAGATCGAGCTAAATGTAGCACAAAGGATTAATGTGCACAAAATTTTAGTGGGATTAGAATTAAAAATAATAATATCATAGATCTTGACATATAAGTTATATGCACTTATTGTGCAGAAACATACGTACAATGTAGGCATTTTATTTTTATATATATATAAACAAGTACCGAAATTTCATCTTGCAACGGACTAAGAAAATTTTGTCAATAAATAATGCTTTGGATTTAATTAAATCCACATATTCACGTGCATGTTCATCTTGATCTTCTTAGTTTGTAGATCATGAAGGAGCAATAAAGAATCTCAAATCAGAAGATTATAAAGTCAATTTCCATTTAAAATACCAGTTAGAACATTTGTTAATTTATAATTGACAATTCATATATTCCGATGTATAAATATATACAAGGGGAATATCAATCCAAAATTCAAAAGCAACGGCTATTTTTCCTGTCAATAAGCAATGTATAAAGATGTGGATTCTCCAAGTATTATTGAGCCCCTTTGTTCAGAATAGTCACATATTGAGAATAAAGAATACAAGTTTTTTATTTTCCAATGTTGATGATTTGAGATGAGTGAGGTTGCATAGAATTCAACAAAAAGAACGTGGTGATTAGGATTCCATCTTATCGAATCCTAGGTCAACATGCAAGCCGCCTGTCCACATCATATATGCTTATGTGGACAACTGTGGTTGCCATGTCAGCAAGATATATGCACGATAAACAAAGTTCCGAACTGTAATAAAAATCTGTAACGAAATTTTTTCGTCACAAACTGTGATACAAATTATGTTTTTCGTCATAATTCTGTCACAAACTGTGACAGAAATCATATTTTCTGTCACAATTATGTATTTTTGTCAGAATTTGAGACGAACTTTTCAGTCACAAGCGTATGTGGCAACATGAACAGTAACATAATCAATATGTCGCAACTCCTTCACAAAATGAATTTTGTGACCGAATTTTAATAATTTGTGATATAAACTTCCGTCACATATCAAAGATTTTCTCGTAGTGATGCTCCATGGATGAGCTTATAAGCTTCATTAATGGATTGGGGTGGTTCATGAATCTTCAAAGTGAGTATATATACTTCTAATTTTGTGTGGCTTCTTAAAGCTTGCAAATATGCTCTTTCTTGCCTTTCCATCCTTCAATATCAGCCCACATGGGAGTTTTATGACAACATTTTGGGTAGGGTATATTCTCACCAACATGCACCATCATTCCTATATATACTACTAAAACATTATAAATTCTAGTGAATAGAACTTGAATAATTATCACTTAATGTTGATTAAATATTTAAGTTAAGTAAAACGTCTCAAGTCCGAGTTTTTTTTTTACTTATTTATACATATATATGTGTGTATTTGTGCACCTAAATACAAACACTCTTAGCATTTATCGATTGATTCATTAATATTATAATAGAAACATGTTAAACTCATTGGTAGGATAATTATTATTTCTTGAGTCTTCAAATTGATTGTTTGATTTATAAAGAAAAATTAAAAGAGTGATGATATCTTACTAAAATTTGGTTCTTGGTGAAGTCATCGATATATATATATACACACACATACGAGCACACATGTGAGAAATCTTAATTGCACAAACGTTAATATTAAATAAATAAATGAACGCAAAAGATCACACATACATGAGTACATTTTAACGTTTGTCAAAACATGTTCAATATGATTCTAAATATTGTAAAGAATGTGTGTGGATATATATATATATATATATATATATATATGTATTGTATTGTCATGAGTTCTTACAGTGCAAATTTAAATTGTATACCTAGGATTCCTAGGCTAGGAAGATATATTCTTTACGGATTGCAAAATGCAAATATAATTGACCATTTGTGCAGCAGTCCCATGCATTCATGAAAGTGATTGACATTGACCAGCAACATATGAACAATATCCATATGTACAGCTAACTATATATACACCAAATAAAAAATATAATTTCTAATGAATTACTTGAACCAAGAACCACTTATTTCTTACATCTCAACGTTTTTCTATTGTTTAATTTATATTAAGCACATTATAAAAGTTTGTTGGAACCTCGAAATAAATTTGTACCCAAAATATTGATATACGTAACATTTGAAATTTTTAACTTGTAAACAAAACTCGAATATAGACGGAGGTATTCAAACGGTTTACAAGAATACAGATCCATTCTAAAATCTCATAGTTTAGACAAAAAATAAAAATAAAAAACAACGCCACGTTATGCAATTACTAATAGGTTCCAAATCACAATTCTAACTAATTAACCTCTATGCATGTGCAGTTTTAATTTATTAAAAGTTAAAACATAAAAAAAATTACAATCCTACAAGCTCCTCAATCCTCCTAGGTTTTCAGCATCCGTTGGCCGCGCGCAGCCCATGTTCCTCGTAAAGTTTCATGGAACATTATTTTGTTGAAAAATCAAGCTAGAGTTTGCTACCCATACATATACCTGTTCAGTTTCAACCTAGCAGGTCCAATATAATGTGTGTGAATATTCTTTCTACACCAAATTTATGAAAAAAGAAGTGACTGATTAAAGAAAAAAGAGAGAATAGAATTAGAATTTGGCAATGGATGTACATTAGGAGGAATTTATTCCTAGACCAAGAATGATCTGTCCCTTTTAGCCCGACTGTGCCCTCCGGGGACTTTACTAGGGCAGGTTTATGTGCCACCACTTGCAAATATGTGCACCACGTGTGCGCCCCTCCCGCTGATGTCTGTGCTGACTTGGGTAGTATTCCACGTAAGCATTCCACATTCATTTCTTTTTATTATCAGAAAGTGTATAAACACTGAAACTCGAAGTTGAGACATCGAAGAACTAAGTGACGTCATCCACTTAACTTAACTATGAATATTGAATTATAAGTATGGAGAAATTAAAATTAAGGTGACAACTATATTTGTTAATTTTTCACCTCTCATATAACATCTTCCCCGATTACTATAGAAGTGGATATAGGAAAGAAATGTGTAAAGGAATAGTAGGTGCGGAAACAAGTACACACATCATGTGTAAGGAAAAAAAAGTGTGATTGAAGAACAAACAAGTAGCGTTTTTGAGTTATATATTGAATAATCTTTTGTGCAATGTTTTTTCTACGAGTAAAGTGACATGCGCCTAAAAATGAGTAAGTTACGTAACTCGAACAAAATAATTATAAATCTTTGCGTTGACAACTGAGATTAACACATGAATTCATTTGGCATGCATTTTATTGAAGACATGGGTAATATTAATGGAGCAAGAATCATGTAAAGAAAGGAAAAAGTGAAATCTTAAAATGGGTAAACAAAAAATGTAACTATGCATGCACTTACTTTGCAGCAAGAAACCAATTAGGAGTAGATCTCTCAAGAATAAATCAATGGAGCAGTAAGGCAGCAAGCTGCACAGGAAGGTTTATCTAAATGTCTCAGAAACAATATTTCTACTTTTAGAATCTCCCAAACCCAAAATATGGAAAAGAAACACACAAATATGGACCCACACCACCCTAAACAATACTATATATAGCCCCCCAACCTCAACACCAAAATTCACCAATTCCCTCAACTTCATCAATCTGCTCTAAAGCTAGTCTCATCATCAAAGGACACTGCTAGTTCTCATTTGCAAGCTATTTTACTTAAGGTCAGTCTCTTGTTTGGTTTCTATATATATTATTTGAAAAAGAAGGTTGGTAGCTAGGTTATATGAGCTCATGTGTTTTTATCACATGAGTTCATGTAGCTAGAGTTTTGATTAGACCACTTGATTTTATCTAACTCCCTCTGTCACAAAATGAGTGTCTTGTTTCTCTTGCATTTTTATCTCAAAATTAGTGTCTTGTTTCCATTCATAGTAAGTTAGTTATGTATGAATTGTCAATAATATTCTTATAAAAAGTTAGTAACACATGATCATAAGAATACAATAGTATACATAACACACCAACTAACTTCTCCTTAATTTTCTTCAAAATAAAAAGGAGGACACTCATTTTCGACGGAAAGAGTATATTTTTGTTACCGTGGAGGGTTTGGATACTATTATTTGAATCCCACTCCATCAATATTCATGTGTTAGTGCGAACTTTTTACGTATATAGTACAAACTTCTTATTCAAGTAGAAAAACACGAAGAAAAATTAGTTAATATGACCTCATGCATGCGAGGTGATGTAACGTTTGATCTGATCAATGATTCGGAATCACTAGGTACTTCTTTCTCAAATCTCCCTTGCGCAAACACGGACACTTATCGTTTATGCACTTGTTTGTGTACTTATACACACTCAGGATCGATAATAGAGATCGAGAAGATGAGCTGGACAGGAGGAGACTGGATGTGCGGGGCATGCGAACACCAGAACTTCAAGAAGAGGGAAGCTTGTCAGCGATGCGGGTACCCTAAGTTCGGTGGACCTCCAGATGTTTCAGCCTATCTTAACAAGACTCATGAGGTTTTGGCTGGAGATTGGTACTGCATTTCCACCAACTGTGGAGCTCACAACTACGCAAGCCGACCAAATTGCTTCAGATGCGGAGCTTTCAAAACTGACTACTTAGCCTCTACCGGTTATGGGTCCGACGTTGGCGCCCCACCCGGATGGAAATCCGGCGACTGGATTTGCAATAGGTGAGTACGTTAAGAAAAATCGCTATATGTGACTTAAGTTTATGTATAGCAAAATTCATTCTGTGATGGAACTGTGAGAGAATGATTATGTCACTGTTCATGTTGTTACAAACGCTTGTAGCAGAAAATTCCGTCAAAGATTCTGACAAAAATTCGTAACTGTGACGGAAAATATGATTTCTGCCACAATTTGTGGCGGAACTGTGACGAAAAACACGATTTTTGTCACAATTTGAATTTTTTTTTTGGGTAGTGAGTCGTTCAAATAAATGTACAAACGTACGTACACTGGCATTACTCTTGATAAATACCGGTTTGCTAATACGTGATGTTTGTGCACGACTTCTGTGTGACATAAATGACACGAGTTCGATGAAACTAACATACATATGCTTTTGTGATGGTGCAGGTATGGATGTGGGGTACATAACTATGCTAGTAGGACTGAATGCTACAAATGCAGGACGCCAAAAGATTATAGTAAGAACATGTGTATTTAACTTCAACGATTTTTTCACGTAAAATTCAGCATGCATGTGTTTCTTCACGTGCATAGAAAAACAAAAGAACACATGTACTACCTACCAATATGTCTCTTGAGTGTGTGTATATTGATCACAAATACAAATGTATATCAAATATTTTGTTGTGTGTAATATAATAGTAACGCATTTTTGTTTCTCTGCATATTTTTCAGGTGGTGCAGTTTAGGAGATGGGCTAGAGAAACTATATGATCTCACATGTGATATCACCAAAATATCTCTTTGCATCTGATCCCTCCACAAATTATCCCGCATTTGTTTTGGTTGCCTTTATTTTTATAGGATAAATAAGCCTTTAGATTATTAATATCTCCATGATGTAATTCAGTTTTCTTATTAATAGAGAAACTAGCCATTAATTAATTTCAGAGCAATTTTCTACGTTTGTGTTCTTTTAATGGTCTCATTTATATGATTCATTTTTTTTCTTTTCGAGGGTGGTCCAAAATTGCCAAGATCAATGCAAGTCCCAATCATGGACCTCTAGTAGAATTTTAGACCTTATAGAGATGTGTGGATTCGACCAATATTGCACAAAAACAAAGAAATTAGTAGTATAAGATAGTGTACACATAGATTACAATATTAAATATTCAAGAATCGATATGTGATCTTCAATAATTTACGATCCTTTAAGCATCAAATCCTAGAAGAAATGATAGGAAAAAATATAGGAGGATTCATGCATGTATTATTTTCATATGTATTTGGTATAATTAATCTTTAACAAAAGATGTACAAAATTTGTAACAAATTCATTATCCGATTGAAACTTTACTATTTTTTGCCTTAAACATTTTTATTAATAGTATCAAATACATGTAAAAATACATGAAAAAAAATACTTTCCTAAAATATAATAATGATAAGAGCCATATACCATCAAGGTTAAAACAAGTCAAATAAAAGATCAACCATACTTTCTAATTATTTTTTCACGCATATAAACTCATTGTTTCAATGGAATATCAATCATGATTCACAGTGGAGTTAACAGGTTTGCATGCACATTGACTCAATACAAATACTACATGCATGTTTAAGTCTTATTTAGTAACACTTAGACATCAACATCAAAACGATTCAAATACGACAAGCGAGTTGTTCGTGTCGTTTGGTTATGTGCATGTGTGTTGTAAAAGCTTGACATAGTTAAAAACGTATGGAATTTTTGAACACGAACATGATTACAAAATGTGCGTCCAAATATGTTAATTTCGTCTTGGGCTTATGTTCATCAAAATGGATCTAATGTATTTCAATAAGGCCCAAATTGATATCAATATTAGGCCCATTTCGGTGAGCCCATAAAGTCCCTCTCTGGGTGGTCGTTACGATTACGTGGCTAATTAAGATTAGACATCCAATTAAAGCGTAACAGTCCCGATTAAAGTTAAGCCGTTTTGGTAGGGTTTAGGGACGTGTGGAAGGGTTTAGGGCTTTACCTTTTCAATCTCTCCTCCTCCTTCTTCTTCTTCTCGAAATTAGGGTTTCTGCTAGGCGGCTAGGGTTTTCCTTTCCACTCCCAATTATAATTACTTTATTTTCACGTCCTTCTCAATTCATTCAGAAAATTTTATTCTTTCCTAATTAGTCTCTGTCTAGGGTTCTCAATCTGAGACGTACTATTTATATCTGTCAATTGTTTCTGCAGTCACATTCTCTGCTTCACTCTCAGTTTTAGCCTCATTGTTTTTCTGGGTTTGTTTTATTTTGATCCTTACAATCTGGGTTTTAGGCCAATTGCTCATTGGTGTTCAATCTGGGAATTGGGTATTGTTGATCACACTCTGTTTTGATAAAAAGAGAGATCTTGTGTGCACTTTGATTTGCTGAAATGAGCTTCCCTGATCCTCGACCTCCATTTATGCAGCCTCCACAGCCTTTTGGTGGTGGTGGTGGTGGTGATAGTGTTGGTGGGTACTGGTTCCCCAATAATGATCAATTTGATTCACAATCACAGTTTGAACACAACCCACATCCCTTTAAGAGACCTAGAAATTCTGAAGAGGATCAGTCAATTTCATCAAATTCTATGCCTTACCAGTCTATGAATATCAATGGAGTGAGTCCCAGGGTGCAGCCACAGAATGGTCCAAACAATCCTAAAGGAATTGGTAACATTTTTTTCAAGACTCGATTTTGCGCAAAGTTTAAACAGGGCATGTGCAGGAATGGAGAAAGTTGCAATTTTGCTCATGGTAATGAAGATTTGAGGCAGCCTCCACCCAATTGGCAAGAGATTGTTGCTGGTGCAACGGGTGGTCGCGTTGACGATAGAGCACCCCCAATAGGAAATTGGGATGATGATCAGAAGATAATTCATAGGCTGAAGCTATGTAAGAAGTTCTATAAAGGAGAGGAGTGTCCTTATGGGGATAGGTGTAATTTCATTCATGAAGATCCGGGGAAGTTATCGGACGATTCTGGGAGGTTTAGGGAGAGTTCTGCAATAAGCATTGGTACTACCGGAGGCCCTGCGATGGTTAATGGGAGTGGCTCTAATGTCTCTGAACCCAATAGGTTGGGGAATGTTGGCGCAGATGCTTTCAGAAAGCCTACGTATTGGAAGACAAAGTTGTGTACTAAGTTTGAGACGACAGGTCAATGTCCCTTTGGTGACAAATGCCACTTTGCTCATGGACTAGCTGGTATGCTATATTGCTTTGTTTGTCATGTTAACTTGCTTTCTTTTTTTAGTATGATTGCTCGGTTTCTGATTCAATATGTGGGTTATATTTATTTCTTGAAGCAGAAAAGAAAACAGCTTTTTCATGTTAATTATGAAACAGACATATTGCCCATTTGTAAAAGTACTTCTGCCCGTGGTTATGAATTTTATATGAAGCCAATTTATCCTTTTGATAACTAAACCAATAGGGAACATAATGAAGTTCTGTTTTATATAATATCAGCACCTTTGATTTCAAAATGGAGAAACATTGATGTCTGGAATCAGTTTTTGAAGTATGTTGTTATTATCAGTAGTTAGTTCACTAACAAATGTTTACCATTATAGATGAAATTCTGTTGAGTTTGAATGAAACGGGACTTATAATTATGACTTGTTCGAGTCTGCACGCCAGTGTCAAGACCAAAGATGCCAGCATTGGCATAATACATGCACTTGGCTGAACCTAGTGCTCTCTCTTGTTGTCTTGTTTTCATAAGAAGTTTTGGTGTTTCTCTGCTTGTTTTTAGGTGAGCCGAATATTAATACATGGTTTTGTAAAACAGAATTACAGGCCCCTGGTGTGCGTGTCGAAGTGGAAGCTGGGAACACAGGCGGCGTCTTATTAGCTAGATCTCAATCAGTGCCTTCTATTGGGGCCTCTCCAAGTGTTTCAGCCAGTGCGGGCACTACAAATGAAGAAGGGCAGGGTAAGAAGTGTTTACTGAAGTGCAATGGATCCAAGAAGATCAATCGGATATATGCTGATTGGCTCGATGATATGCCCTTAGCGCACAACTTGCCAAACCAAGTGGAGAGTTGAGTGCAAACCATCTTTGCTGGTTAAAGAAGAAATGATCCAACTTCACTCTCTCACTGATAAAGAAAGATGGATAAAATTGATTCTTTATATATTCCTTGGGTCATTGGTGATCTATATAGGTTTTCATTTATATTTTCCCTTTGCTTCTCTTTCTTACAAAGGTTCAATATGTATTGCAGTTTGAAACTATTGTATTTAGTTTGGATACTCTAATAAGAAATCCTTATTGCTTGTTGCTTTATCAGTTGTAAATTGAGAAAGGCCAGTCTCATATTAGAAGAATAGAAAATTATGTGATCACTTATAAAAATTGGTTGTGCATCAACCCATCTCATTATACATTTATAATCACCTAATTTATGACAATGCAACAACTTTTGAAGATTGTGGTTAATGGAGTGTGACACTGAGATCGTAATATGTTTTTTAATTTTTGTTGAAACTAAAACTTCATTAGAAACCAGCAATTCAATGCCCGAAAGCTACATAGTACTTGAACCAAAACAAGAGATCATAGAACTCTCGAAGGCTACAACAGATGTCTATCAAGACCGAGAAAAGTCGGACGGAATAGAAAAAATAAGGGAAACATTCCCTTAACCCCACCTATAAACCTATAGCTAACTTATATGAACTTTAAATGTATCCAACCTCTTCAAAAAGAAACCATAAAACTAAAAAGATTACATCAATACTAAGCCTCTCGCGATTCACTAGCCCTATAATGAGACCATCGTAGCTAGGTGTACCTTTTGAGATGTAGTGCTCGTCTATGATTGATTGTAGTCTTGTAGGAACTCCCTTTCTACCAATTCAACCCGGGGCCAACCCAACCCTGGGTAACCAGTAATTGTCCAATTCATTCTAACATACAAACTTGAGACATCGGATCCGTTTTCTTCCTCCTTCGTCTGATCGCCGCCCACAACCTCCAAATCCACCGCCCTTATACTTCAGATCCGCTACTCTTCGCTTTTTCGAAGCCCACCACAAACTCTAGCCAAAATCTTCTCCATTGTCCTTTTTTCTTCTAGGCTCTCGCCGATATGCATTTAGTTCCTTTTAGATTAAAGTCGTCGGTGATGAACCCAACAAAGAAGACGTGAAGGCAGATCCTAACATGTTTAATAATGGTATTCAAATACTTAAAAAGAAGACACTATATGACACAAAAATTTGTGTCTTGTCATGCGTTGATCCACCAATTGTGAACTCCAGTGACCATAGTAAATTTGGACAGTTGTCAGCGCGCCAAGCCACTCACACCACCACCTAACACCAGGAAAAAAATTTCCATTTTCTCTAGAACAAAACAAGAAGCAGTCAATGGAAGAAGATGATTGTGAAAAGGCTCTCACTTTTGTATTCTTCTCCGTCCACCACCGCTCTGTTCCTTTCTCTCTCGACTGGACTCTCAGCTCCGAGGACCTTCACCAGAACCCTCTCTTACCTATCCTCCATGTCCATCAATCTGCAAGCTCATGCCTTTGCCGGCAATCCCATGCGATCTAGGACCCCAAAGCCCAGCGCTCCATTTTCGCCTTCCTCTGCCCTCGAAACCCTCCAGGCCCGCCTTTTAGAGACGACCCACCAGCCATCTTCTCCGGATTTCAAGGTCCTGCCCTTCAGGAAAGGCAGGCCCTTGGCGTCTTCTTCTGTCGGCGGCGATTCGGCGCCGAATTGGCATCTGGGTTGGATTGGTTTGGCTGATTGCAAGGAGTTTTTGGCGAATTCTGGGATTCAGTTGAGCGCCGACTCCTTGGTTTATTTGGGTTCGCTTTCGGAGGAGGGTGTGGTGTATTGGGCGATTGATGTGTCTGATGAGAGTGGGTTGGTTACTGAATTGGGTAACAGGAGATTGTGTTTTGTGGAGCTGAGAACGCTGATGGTTGCTACGGATTGGGCCAACGAGCTGGCTATGGGGGAGCTGGCTGTTGCTGGTCATGTAAGTGGTGCTATGGTTTCCATTTTTCAATCATGGTTGTAGTTTTAACAAACTCAGTGCATTGGTGTCTTTAGTTGATTAAGCTCATATTGATTTAGAGCTGGTAGTTTGTGTTTACTTGTTCGTGTCGTCAAATATTGTAGTACTGGCCAATACAAACACGAACACGACTCAGTTATTAATCGTGTTTGGGTGTCAGATTTACCTAACGAGAGATGAGACGAGTTGCAAATTGTTGCAGCTACTATTCTCTGTTTCCACTCTCTTACTTTAGGTGCAATAGATTTGGATGTTACTTGTTGGCTTATGAGCGAGAAATTAGATAAGAGAGTCAGAGAAGAGATTAATAAATGATTAAATAATGCTACGAGTTAATAGTATCGAAATATTGTTTTAACATTAATCATGCAATTTTGCTGTTTGTGTTTTGCATGTCCAACACGAACTCGATACGATTATAAACATGTTGAGTCTAAACACTCTTAAATCGTGTCGTGTGTCTGTGTCAAATTTCTAGTTCTAGTTGTATCATAGAGGATCTCTTAAAAAAATTTTGGGGCTGAAAGATGCTTGTTTTTACCTCATGCCATATGATTTACCATCATCTTTGACTTGGCCCATGAATAGGCTGTGCACATGACAAGGATCTTTGTTTTGTTGTGGATCTTATGCTCAGAGTTGCATGTGTATTCTCTGGTTTGGTGTTTGGCAGGCTAGGGCATTGCTAGAATGGCATAAAGTGTCACGTTTTTGTGGACAATGCGGAGAGAAAACTATCCCAAAGGAAGCCGGGAGAAGGAAGGAGTGCTCAAATGAGTTGTGCAGAAACAGAGTTTACCCTCGTGTTGATCCCGTACTGTATTACTTACCATTTCTATGTTTGAAGAAGTTCATTAATATCTTAAATTCTTATTTCTCAATGAATGTTCCATTAGTTTCTCTTCTTCTTGTCTTTTTACAACAGGTTGTCATTATGCTAGTTATTGATAAAGAAAATGACCGGGCACTTTTGAGCAGGCAGTCAAGGTTTGTGCCCCGAATGTGGAGTTGCTTAGCTGGTTTTATTGAGGTACGTAGTCCAGTCCTCGTTTTGTGGCATTCTTTCTGTAGTGAAAAATTCATTCCCGTCCTTATATGTTAATACACTAGTAGGCTTGATTCTTTTAAATGTAACTTCAGAGGTTGATTGCTCTTCATGATCCAATCCTTGCTGAACTTAATCTTTTACTCAGTATCCAGAATATTATGTACTATACTCTATACATTGATTAACTTGGTATCATTATCATTTGAAAGATAGGTCACCAAGGTTTATTCTTCAACCTTGGTAAATGTATACTTTTCTTTATTCACTATCTAAATTTCTTATTTTCATTAGTTCATTTGCTTTCTTTGTTAGCCAGGAGAAAGCTTAGAAGAGGCAGTGAGAAGAGAAACATGGGAGGAGACGGGTATCGAAGTGGGGGAAGTCGTTTATCATAGTTCTCAACCATGGCCTGGTATATCTTGTGCAACATTTTTTTTTCTTATGCAATGGTGACTGTAGATTCTTTCTTTTTGTTGTAGTCACAAATTCCTGAATGATAGCACATGCGTGTGCTTTTGTGTTGTGTGGCTATACATTAACGCATGCATGTTCAGAACTGAAAGGTTAATAATTTTGAATTGCAATGGTGGTCGAAATTTGTAACTGTAACTATTTCAGGTCAGGTGTTTCTTCTATCACAATCACCTGTGTTTTTGTACTGTATCTAGGGAGGAATGATATTTGCTGATGCTTTCCTGATTTAATATGTTAAAATGATAGTTTTCTATTCTCCACTGCCGATAAAATTTGCTAGTTCAAACACCTTAGGTTTATTGATGTACCCGAATCATGTTCACAGTTTCCTAATGAAATTACACTAAAGCTTGGGATACATACATAATACAGAAACCTGTATGTGCCATAGTATGAGCTTATCTATAAGATACTTGCTTTTCCTGAATATCTCTCTATTTTTCTTGTCTCTGTTGTTATGTTGAAGTTAATATAACAAATCTTACTATTGCATACGGTGTACTCTATATACTCTCAAATATATACAAACTTGTAGGCTGCTTGTTATGCTGTTCTTTTCTGTTTATTTATCATCATCGTCGTGATTTATTTGTTCCCAGTTGGACCAAGCAGTATGCCATGCCAGTTAATGGTTGGATTCTATGCATATGCAAAATCATTTGAAATAAATGTGGACAAGGAAGAGCTGGAAGGTACTCTAAACATCTAGCATCATTCGTTCAACTTTGTCTCTACTTGACTATACATATTCTACGCTTACCACTGCTTCTTGAGGCACATTTTAGTTCTGTAGTATGAGCGTTGTTGTGCATTTTTCCATATTTTATGGTGCTATCTTTGATGAAATTGTCGATGTTGTTTTGCCATCCAGATGCTGAATGGCACAGTAGAGAAGATATCAAGAAAGCATTGGCATTTGCAGAGTATACTAAGGCTCAAAAAACAGCAGCTGCCAAAGTGGAGCAGATGTGCAAGGGAGTTGAGAAAGGACAGAGTATGTCTGCAGATTTCAACGTGGAAAGTGGGGAACTTGCTCCCATGTTTGTCCCGGGGCCCTTCGCCATTGCTCATCACCTCATATCTTCATGGGTTTACCAAGATAATCGACCAAGTAGTTCTTTATCGAATTTGTAGTATTGCATTATTTCCATTCTACGAGGCCTCAAGTCCCGCCGCCATGTTGTATTATCAGTAATATCTCGGAAAAGTAGAAACAGGGCATTATCATTTCCTGTGTCCAGTATGGTTATGAGCAGTTTGGTACCTGAAGATTGATTTCTCGTCAGATTTGATATTTGTATTTTGTAAGTGCTTACAATAATAAGTGTTTAGGTCAAACACATTACGAAACATGAATGACCATTATTTGTGCAAATCTGATATACGAAATTTGCCCATTTTCTCTTACATTTTTTAGTTTCTGTAGCGACAGAAGTGCAATACCATTCGTTTAGCTTTTAAGCCAAGCCTTAACATATACAAAATGTAGATTTTCAATTCTTGGGACATGATTGATTTGGAGTTCAACATTTCTCTTGTTGAAGCAATGGAATGAACCTTGAAACAGAAGGTCTCTATATAAATCCAGATCGCTGCAGACGACAAAAGGGATGAGATCTTCACCATCTCTTGAGCTCCACCAAACAAGCTTTTCCAAGAAAATTAGAGTAGTGAAGACTGCTACTCCTCCCATGATGATACCAATAGTATTTGTTTGGCTCAGAAGGGAACTGGAAATGTTCTTAGATTCGAGTAGCTTTCGACTCTTATCAGTTTGTGGAAGAAGTGAAGTGTGTTGTGCAGATGCTGATCATGGATTTGATCTTGTTCTAACATGGACCCTACTCTCATTTTCATTTCCTGCAAAAACAAGTGGGAGATGCAACATGTGAATGGTAAATATTTCTAACAAATGAATCTTTCAGCTCACTAGGACCTAGGGATTTTTATCTTTCAGCACCAAAACCCTCATAAAAGATACTAATATCTTCATATGTTTCTCCTATACAAACTCCCAGAAAGTCCTGACTGTGACTGACTCCAATTCTACAAGAAAAAACAGAACCAAATCTATGTAAACCAGCCAATATTTTCCTTGATCCTATGCCAAATTCTCTATAAATGAAAACCCACATCACAGAATCCACAATATTTGAGGCTAACTACTCCCAAGATCAACACTTGGGAAGCAAACAAGAATACCAAAATTTGATGTTTTTATTGGGGCCAATACTATTTAGAGAGTATCTAACTCCTCAACTTCAGACTACCCATGAATGTCCAAATCCAACATGAACCATCCAAAACACAGACACCTAAACAATTCAACAAATAAAACAAGAGTGAAAACAATATGACATAAGGACATAAACTATGGGATTGGGGCCTGAATTATGTGTAATTCTTGTCTGACAAATATGACAAAGTACTCATGACAATGATGGCTTTGTACCATGGTAACAATCTCTCCAATCTTTGCTACATAAGCATTTTAGGATCAATGGTAGTGAATCAGATAGTTATGAGATTGACCCAGATACAAAACATGATTGGATTTTCAAATTTCACAAGTTGAAGATAAATTATATGCAATAAGAAGCATCAAAATGAGGTACTTAACTGTTGAATGAAAGAAATTGACTTGTAAATGGTGAGTCCAGCAAACAATAAGTGCTTCACAGGTAGCACATGCAAATGTTTGTCCTGAATCCAACCCATTGCTTTCACAACCCTAATTATTGAAGCAAAATGCATCTTTCTTGCACCACAAGGAAAGAGACAGCAACCCATGACACACCAAAAACCTATATATTTGAGTTACACAAATGTGTTTTCTCATATCTGTAGAACCAAAAGTAAAATGTAAGAATTGAATACTACTATGCTCCTCCTATGATTATTAATTCACTGCCTAGCCTTATTTGATGAAACATTACCCTTAAATTTATTAAGTTCCCTACTGTTATAAAACTTGGAGATAATAAACTAGTAAAGTTTTCAATTATTGTTCATATATTTATACTGTATATATATTTTAAAATCTTTCGAATAAGTGTATGTTTTAGGGAGCTATTCTTAAATGGCCTCATAATTAACAAGAGACACCAAGCACCATTATTTTCTTGGTTGTGTGACATTCTTTTCTTCCAAAAATTAAATCAATCAAAATTCATAATCATTTTATGAGAGTTGGAGAAAATTAAATAAAAAAATTTATGGGCTATTTTTGTTTACATCCAAACTAGAAATGAGGGTGACAACCCCATTTTTAGCAAGGGGTTCGGTAATATTTTTTAATTGAGAATTTAAGTGATATTAAGTAAATTCAATTGTAAGTGTAACGGGTTGAACGAAATAAAAATAAGTTCGACCTAAAATTAATTTTTCGGGTCAAGACCAAAACCATAAGAGGTCTTGAGAATTTCATTCACATTCACATTTTATTCTCGAAGGAGCAGAAGAGATCAAACAAGAATAGAGGAGCCCTAAAACCCTTCCAAGGTTCTCTCTTTCCTTTCTCTCTACAATTAATTGACCTTGAATATATAATTTTTATTTTATTATTATTTGCTTTACATGAAATATAATTTTTGTTTGGACAATGAGTTCTGATCATTTCTGTATGACAATTTTGATAATAAACTTTTTATCATGGAAAATCACAAACAGATCTAAGAAACCCTAATTTTTTCAGCTGAACAATCAATAATTTTATGAAAACCAGATAATTACATTGAATGGAATATTGTAACTGAAATGCTAAAATGTAGTTATGTATTTGCTTTTGTTTGCTATATTGAATCATTGATTTAAAATATTGGTGGGTTTAGCAAATCTTTACTGTTTAGATGGCACTGCAAGAGAAATTGGATAGGTTCAAGCAACAGCAAGAGAAGTGCCAAACAACCCTAACCAAAATTGCAGCCAAAGCCGGGTCATCTAGGGCAGCCACAGTTCCAAAGTTTACTCCACCACTTGCTACTAATGCAAAAGCGTCTCCTCCGGTCAAATTCTCCAACGATACTGAGAGGCTTCAACACATCAACAACATTCGGAAAGCCCCCGTAGGATCTCAGATCAAGCGTGTAATCGAAGAGTTACTTAAGGTGCTAATGACATTTATCCCTTGGTTTTTGTTTCCACATTTACATATGTTCTGTTGTGTCTATGACACGATCTGTGGTACTTATGTTTGTTATAGTTTGTGTTTTTATGATGTTTGAGACAATCTTGTCATTACTAGTAACTAGAGATGTCAATTTGTGTTGGCGCGTTGTGTTGAAGGTTAAATATGTGTTGTATAGAACAAGACAAACACAGCACATTACCGTGCTAACATATCAAACACAAACCAACATGTTTATCAATTGTTTTGGCATATCATGTCCGTCTAGACTTTGCCTCAAACGAGAGATGAGGTAAGTTATTGTTGCTGTTGCTCTCGTTCTTTGCTTTTACTTAGAGACAATAGATAGATAAAATTACTATTTTAACATTAATAGAGTTATCGCATTGTATGTGTATCACAGGTCTAACACAAACACGGCGATATTATTTGACATGTTAGGTTCTCCAACAAGAACATGACACGATTATAATATGTTGAGCCCAAACACACTTTATTAATATTGTGGTGCTCATGCCGGGTCAATTGCTAGTGTCTTGCCCGGACTCCCAACTCTACTAATAACCGTAACTTTATATCATCTTTTTGTTTCATCTGCATAATGCAGATATATATCAAATGTTACATGTTATTCAGGCTAGCTAGTTTCTTTCTAGGAGCAGAGAAAATTGAGGGAAACAAAAAAAAAAAAAAAGTATCCATGAGTTAATGTAGAAGTGTTTGTTGACAAAATTACAAGTTTTGTGTTCTCAACAGAATCAAGTTTCGTTTCGTTTTCTTTGCAGTCGGGGAAATCTCTAGGGCCATCCGAGAAAATATTAATTTTTTCTCCCATGACTTGCTATTTTGATGCCTTTTGTAGACAAGGCAAGCCCTAACGCCAGAGCAAATAAACGAGGCATGCTATGTAGATGTGAATGCTAATAAGGCCGTCTTTGATAGTTTGCGGAATAACCCAAAAGTTCACTATGATGGAAGGCGGTTTTCTTACAAGGTAACAACCTGAATCTTAAGCACGTACAATTTGGTGAACTCCAATCTTGTTTTTATCTCAGTACACAATTCGGGCCTTCGTTTTGTTTTCAGTCCAAGCATGAAGTCAGGGACAAGAATGAGTTGCTGTTCTTGGTAAGAAAATTTCCAGAGGGAATTGCTGTCATTGATCTGAAAGATGCATATCCAACAGTGACAGAGGACTTACAGGTAAAATCATATTATATCGGATATGTGTAGATACAAGCCTACAATGAACTTTGCACGTGTTGCACACATGTACATTGAACTTTAAAGTGAAACATTTTACGACACTTATTTTCAACAAGTTGCACCGTTAATTACAGTATTAGCTTTGGCACTGAATTTTGCACGAGTTGCACACAATTACGTTGAACTGTCAAGTAGGACAACTAACAACTACACATATTTGTCTACTTAAGAAATAGTTAACTCTGTTATACACGGTTTGTATGCAAAGCGTGCAAAGTTCAGTGTATAGTTTTGAGCAATTTACTGAAAATCCAAGAGAAAGACCAAAATGTATCAGCAATTTGGGATTTACATATGTGTCCTTAATGGTTACAGAGCTCATATTTTGCGATATGATGTTGAAACTTGAAAATATGAAAAAGTAGTGGGTTTTTTCAGGGTTTGAAAGCTGCAGGTCAGATATGGCTGCTATCGAATTTCGATTCACAGGAGGATATTGCATACCCGAATGACCCGAAAGTGCCGATTAAGGTGGATGATGATTTGAAGCAGCTGTTTCGGGGGATAGAATTGCCACTTGATATGCTTGATGTTGAGAAAGAGCTGTCCAAGAATGGGATGAAGCCAGCTACTGACACTGCAAAGAGAAGAGCAGCAGCACAAGTTCAAGGCATTTCCACAAAGCCAAAAACCAAGAAGAAGAAGCAAGAGATCAGCAAGAGGACCAAGCTCACCAATGCCCATCTTCCAGAGCTATTTCAGAACATGAAATGATCTTCAGAATCAAACTCTACAATCTGTTGCTTCAGTTGCAAGAAACTGATCATTGTTCTTTCCTCAATATTCAACTGAGAAATTAGCATTAATTATATGTTATGTTTGTCCTTCAAACAATGTTTCTTTCTTGCTTGTTTTGCACAACAAGCTTAGGACCATTTTGTTTTTAAATGTTTCTATATAATAATATTTTTGTTTCATTTGTAAAAAATTAGCATACTCCATTTCAAAGATTTTTGACTTGATTTTTGTGTAGACCCTGTACTGATACAACTCCAATATGGGACACTGAGGGTCGTTCATTCAGCTATTTTTAGGCGAATTCCTAGGAATTCAGGACATACTGGGTATTTTGAATTTCTAATTCCCATGCTCGTTTAATTTTTTAAGAAGGGTATGTTTGACATTTAAAAAAAATTCTTTTTTTTTTTTAGAATTGAAATATTCAAAAATCTGAATATTTGAAATTCCATGGTAGGGGGTGGAATTTGAAATATTCACATTTTTGAATATTTCAATTCCTAAGAAAGTAGAATTCAATTACAATTCTTTATTTTTATGGAAAACTAAACGAACGACCCCTGATTAATATGTATGGATTTGAGTCGAGAAAGACCACAAAGATGGTGAAATTCTCTTTCTATACGTTGTAATGTAACTACATATTTTAATATTCAAAATATGAGACAAAGGACAATAAGTTATTAATTTACGTACAAATATAACTTAAATATCTATATGTTAGAACTTGCGATTTGCATAATAGTATAACACACGCACACGACATGAAATTATTGTCTTTGGGCTACCATTTGTTCTGTTTGTGTCGAAACTCAAAACCATGCACACACAAATAATTAGTCGTGTTGTTATACTCACATAACACACCTAACATGCACACTTAAGGGTATACTTGTAAATTAATCGTGATAACGTGTGAAGCGTGTTGGTTGTGTCGTGTCAAATATGCCGGTTCCATCGTGCAGAATGTGTTGGATTGTGTTCCTGTCAATCGTGTCAACACGACCCATTTAATTATCATATTAAAGGTATCGTGTTTTGTATTCATAAACGTCGTGTTCGTGTCCAACCGCTCAACGCATCTGCTAAATATGTCGTATTCGTGATAGATTGTGCAACACATGCCACTACTATGGTCCTTGCAACATCAGATCACTTTCACTCCTCTGTCTCAGTGGGCACTGAATACAGAAAAGTGTTGAAAAGAAGCTAAGAGCCCAGTTGCTTCTTTTCCACTATATATTCGGTGTTTGATTCTTTGCTTTGCTTGTTGTTCCTAAACATGGCGATGTTCTTCAAGAGACTCGCGAAGGCCAACCCACTCGCCTTCACTAATATTGCATTCAGAGACCAATCCAAATCGGGTTCCAATGGATTCAGAGTCCCGCTCGGAGCTGCTGCAGCAATCTCCGGTGGAATCTCCTACCTCTACTACTTCTCCTCTCCCAATTTGGTAATTTTCTGCTGCTAATTTCATGGCTAAGTACTGCAATGTGCTGTAATTGATGTTTTTTGTTGGTCATTTATGGAAATTAGAGGTTCAATATTTAGATGGTGTTCTGGTTTTTGTGTGTTTTGGAAATTAGGTTTTAGTTTTGGACTGTGAAGTAATGGGATTATTTTAAAGCTCGATTCTTGTGAATTTTCTCAGGATGAGATTTGAGTTGGAAAGTGGTGTTATTGGTCGATACTTCCATTATCCATCGAGCATGATGCATTGTACATAGTATTATGGATATGTAGTTGCTAGTTTTGTATGGGTTTGAAGTTAATATTGATTCACTTTATAACTCAAGTGATTTTGATGGACATGTTAACCTTGAAACTGTTTAGACGTCAAATTCGTTGAATATATTATGGTTACTGAACAAAAGAAAATCAACACTGAAATGACCTGACTGGTTATTGTGGTTTTCCTTCGAACCCTTAGTTCATTTGAGTTAAGAGTTGGTTAGGTGTAAATCAGTCGTTCCTTACTTCATGCATCTCTTGGACAGTATTCTCTGTGGTTATCTGGCTTTTCTGATGCATCATTCTGGTCATTTTACATGGAGTTAGATTTATTTTTGGGATATCAGTTCTCGTGTGCGATGAAGATTGTATGTTTGTTTCGAATTTTTAATTAGAAATGGTTGTAGTTAAACTCCTGAATACGTGGAAGTCCTGTATGACTGTATCTTGTTTTGTTAAACTATACATCTTACCTTTTCTTTTTCTTCCTGAACTGATAACTTGAAGCATATCATGCTTCCTAATCACAGGCTCATTTAGATCAAATCAACGAAGAGGGAGGTCCCAAAGTTGGTCAGTCTCTCTCTCTCTCTCTCACACACACACACACACACAAACACAAAATGAATTTCCCCGGACCCTTTATTTATTTGGTAAGTTCAATGGATGGTTTTGTGTATTTGCAGCACTCAATCCAGAGAAATGGATTCAATTTAAGCTGCAAGACACTGCAAGAGTTAGCCACAATACCCAATTATTCAGGTATCTTCTCAATTATTTTAAGTCATGGATTAGAAAATTTGTGGTATAATAAGGTTCAATTTTTGTTCTCACTATATGCTTACTGTTCTCTTCTCTGGAATGACAGGTTTTCATTTGACCCCACAGCCAAGTTGGGTTTAGATATTGCTTCGTGCTTGTTAACAAGGTAGTCTCCATCATTAACATCTGAGGGGAGCTTGTTCTAAATCCCATCCCCTATCTCATTAAAGGAGTTTGTTTTCAAAATCAAGTGGGACTTGTGGATTAAAGGTATGAGGTGTTGACGGTACATTCATCAGCTTGTTACATTTTTTTGAAATTGCAGGGCTCCATTAGGTCATGATGCTGAAGGAAAAACAAAATTTGTCATCCGCCCGTAAGTTTACTGATCAGATGTAATATGCTTGACATTTTCCCCCATTCGATGGAACCTTCTAGGATTTTTATCCATTCTTGTCAAGAATTTATTTTATTTATTAAATAGCAAAGCCTCCTAGTATTCTTGTTGTGTTGTGAAGTATACTCGGGGCATTAATCATGACCTGTTGCGGTAACATTTTTTATTCTCTCTTGTTGTTTATGGGTAATTTGTATAACTTATTACCTGCCCTTTGTTCAGATATACGCCCATATCAGATCCAGATTCGAAGGGATACTTTGACTTGTTAATCAAGGTATACTGACTTTAATTGGCTTACTAATCCTTGTGCATGCTTCAGGTAACACTCTTAACCTGTCCTTGCTCCATACCTTCTAACATTTGTTACAGATATATCCGGAAGGAAAAATGAGTCAGCATTTTGCAAGCTTAAAACCGGGTGATGTTGTAGAAGTGAAAGGGTAGGATCCTCACAAGTAAAACAACAAGCATCAATAGAGTAATTATTTTATAACATCATTGTGGTTGAATGAGTCTGTTTCTTGCAGTCCCATTGAGAAGCTGAGATATACTCCTAATATGAAGAAGCACATTGGCATGGTAAGAGCGAGTTAACTAGAAAATTAGACCAAGACCAACTATTCTGAGCTCAAAGAATAAAAGAAGAAAAATGATTTTAATGATAAAAGTTATGTTGACTGAAGGGTTCTTTTCGTCTTATTCATTTCCTCTGCTACTCAATCTGTGCATATGCTGTCTTGGCGAATAGGGAGTAGGGTACCAATGTAATACCATAGATCAGATAAACATTATTGATGCTATTTTTTTATCGGATTGGGAATATCAATGTGGTGGTAGTTTGCTAAAATCGTGATTAAGTTTTGATAATATGTAATGCATTTTCTATTTGAAGTGAGATTTACTCTATCCATTCAGATTGCTGGTGGCACAGGCATAACTCCGATGCTTCAGATAATTGAGGCTATAGTTAAGAATCCTGATGACAACACTCAGGTAAGCTTCATCACAATGATCTTTTGATGCCCTTTTATACTCAGCTCCATTTAAATATTTTCTTCTTGATCTGGAGATACTCCATTTGGTTATTACTAGATCAAATCTAAATCTGGTCTGAAGGAGTTGTGACCATCAGCAAGATTTCTAGTCCACATGCACGCTTAAATGCTTGTTTTCACGTCTATTCATTCGTTCTTGTGGATTGATCTTGATGTAAACTCTCCCTAAGAGATTTTATTGGGTGATAATAGCTTTTATTCCTAATAGGTATCGCTGCTTTATGCTAATGTCTCTCCAGATGACATTCTGCTTAAGCAGAAGCTTGACTTACTTGCCACTAGCAATCCTAACTTAAAGGTACCTTTTATTTTCAGTTTGGGAACACAGTTGCTCATTAATCCAAAATTGGATATTTTCTTTAAACGAATTTGTTTGTTTATTTCTTGCAAGTAATCAGGTTGGTAAAAGAAAAATAATGGCAATTCTTGGGTGGAAAGTACTCAATTTTACTGCAAAAACTGCAGGTATTCTACACTGTGGATAATCCATCAAAGAATTGGAAAGGAGGTAAAGGCTACATATCAAAGGATATGGTCTTGAAAGGCTTACCTGGTCCTTCTGATGATACTCTTATCCTTGTGAGTGTTTTTTTTTTTGATAAGCAATACCAACGCCCCTGATAGTTTTGATGAGATTTGAACCTGAGACCTCTGAGGGGAAATCCAAGTGCCTTACTTCATGGCTTTTGCATCTCAATGTCAGCGACTTATAACTAATTAGACATAACATATCATTGTGAAGAAGTAAGGAATGAGGAGTGGAAAGAATTAGCAGAGCTGTGGGAGTGGGAGAGACCTTAACATAAGCAATTTCCAATTCAACTTCAACAATCAAAGCCAAGGAAAAAAACTGAAAATTGAAAGCTTTATAAAACTCTAGCACATTTGATTTACTCTAGAGAAGTTTGAGGTGGTGTAAGACTATGTGAGAGTCATTCCAAAGCAATGAAAGAATCCCGAGGCCTTGCAGATTATATTATAGTCTAGATTTTCTTCCGAACTTGACAGTTCTGAGGAAACCAATTTTGTCCATCCATCTTGCATTAATATTAGTAGACATGTGAAATGCCTAATTCCTCCCAGAATCTATCCCGTTTAGTATACTTGAATTAGATCCAGCGAAACCGATTATGGGATTAACGTATTAGGCTTTGAAATGAAGAACCTTGCTAATTCACTAGGTAAATGTTTTTCTACTTTATTTTGCTCGTCAGGTATGCGGGCCTCCTGGTATGATGAAGCATGTATCTGGTGGCAAGGCCAAAGACTATTCACAAGGAGAGGTATGAAGTGGCAGCATTTTGGTTGGTACTAAAAAATGTTCATACCTGTAACAAGTTGGTTATTTGGTTTTTCCAGGTAACTGGCATTCTCAAAGATCTTGGATACACAGAACAAATGGTTTACAAATTTTGATGGATGGAGGCAATTTAGAATCAGAATTCAGAAGCAGCCACTTCAACTTTTAATTCAAACTTGTGTGATAGTTCTTTTTTCTTTTAGAGCACAAAGTCAAATAAATTGTGAATGTTTGATGTTCAGTATAGAATGTTAGATTTTGAGACCTTCTTGCAGGCATGGGCTAAAAACTTGAATTTGAGTAGCCAGTTGATATAAAGGTAGTCATTTTTTTTCTTCTTTTTTTTGGGTTTGAATTTGTTGTGTCATTAATACTGGGGTAAATTATCCCCACATCTTCTTGACTTTTCAAAAATAAAATGTTGCCCTCCTGACTTTGACTTCAGTTTTTTCGAACCCTTGACTTTTAAATTTTAGTTTTTTCACTCATTTTTACATGTTATAGTTGGTTGACGATGCCACGTCACCGTTTTGCCACGTCTCCCTCCAGCTTAACGTCCACGCCACCCATTGACTTGCAATTTTTAATAATTTCACCCCTTCTTAGTTTCTAGTAAATAATATCCAGATTGAGCTTTTCGACGGTTCTCGTCGACTCCG
>JAYMTK010000296.1:0-24820 GCA_036897405.1 Pelargonium myrrhifolium
TATCAGTCAACTGATATACATTAAACCCATTGACAAGAGCACAAAACTTTCTCAAGTGTTCTTCGTGTGTTCATCGTTGATACTTCGATCATAAATCAGTTGAATCCCAAAGTTCGTAGTTGATTACTTTATAATATGTCTGTGTGTATAATTGATTCTCACGTCGGAGACGACTTTTCGGACACACATCCGGGTCTTCGCTTAATTGTGCGTTCTATTCGCAGGTTACAAGTCACTAACCAGATTTAGACACTGCTCCACCAAATATTCGAAGACTGGTAACTAGACACGTCAAACAACTTAACTTGGAAAAGAAGACCAGACAACATCGTTTCACATCTTTGACTTGACTAGAGAAAAATAGTAAAATAAACGCACATTTGAGTCCCATTTTTGAGCTCCCACCTCCATGACATGAACATCCTACGTTAGGTGAAATCCGCGGTCTATTCCATAAAAATTTATTCGGAACCCCATATGCCAAGGGGCACCAACACTACTTTTGGACTAAAAATATTGAAAAAAAACATTTTGAAGAGTTCATATGTGGTCCTACGCTTCTCATATGATGAATTTTTTTGTTATGTCGCGTTTCTCTATGTCTTATCTTTCCTACGGTGGGTTTTAGACAATCTTATAGTGTTTATTGCGCCTATGGCGACATTTTTACTAAAATATTTTGTTTTACTACCAAACAACTTCTTTTGGGTTATCGACTAAGGAGGACACACACTTGAGTCCTATATTTTTAGCTCTCACACCTATAATATGAACATACTAACGTTGAGTTAGACCTACCAAAATTGACCTGTATCCGCGGATACCCGCAACCCAACTCAAAAAAACCGGTATCAAATTTGAACTTTTCAACCCTACAAAAAATTGGGTCGGGTATATCCACAAAAAAAAAAAGGTGTATTTATGCCAAAACCATAAATTGGACCCTAACCCGACTAACCCGAAGACCTGCAGGGACGGTTTAGGTGTTTTCAACCCAAACCCGACCCGGAAATTTCCATTGGGGCCCGTTTGGCAAAGGGGTGTGTAGTATCCAAGGCATCAATCCCTGCCCTCCAACGCAAGTCTAAAAACCGGTCCCGCCTCCGGTAAGAGAACGCTCGTATCAGCAAACACTACAGTCCATAGCTTACACAACAACAATCGGTCCCTCTCTCCCAGAGCCGCCCCTAAAACCCCAAAACCGCCACCAAACACGGCGGCGCCGCCACACCAGAGCTCCGACGACTCCGCCGCCGACCGCACAAGATGCTCCATAGCAAGTCCTTCGCCAAAAAAACCAGAGGAGGCAGAGTCAACAAGGTCTGTATCTCTCTTTCTCATCTCTAAAACCCTAGCTTCATCGTCATCTTCAGTCTCCACTGTTTAACTAGGGTTTTTGAATGTTCTTCGCCATTGCAGGTCGTTAGAGAGCACTACCTTAGAGATGACATATCGTGCGGAGCTTTAATCTGCAAAAAATGCGATACTTCTCAAGCTCGACTCAGCGAGTCCGCCTCCACGATTCTCGTAGTCGACACCAATGTTGTTCTCCACCAGGTGATTTTTCAGTTTTAGTTATGCTGTGTGTTTTGGTTCGCTTTTGTGCTATGTTGATTGTGGAGTGATGTGTTCCAGATTGATTTGCTTGAAAATCCTGCAATTGATGATGTTGTTGTGCCTTCGATTGTACTTGAGGAGGTGAAGAACAAGAACTTGTCTGTTTACAATAGAATTAGAGGTCTCTGCAGTAACACTCTCAGGAAGTATGTTGTTTTCTTGAATGAACATCACAAGTAAGTTCCTCAAGCTAATTACAGCTCCTAAACAATTTTCTTATTCCTTTTTATCGATCTTTTACATTTATTTGTGCATAGACATGTTGTTTTGTCTTTCTAATCTGAAGAAGCTGAATGGCCTTAACATTGGTAAGCAATATCTAGTATAATTGTGAGTAGACATGGCATGGATTCCAAAAGTTCATTTGTTTAATACTCAATAGCATCAGTAATTAGGCCTTGTAAAGAACAACAAACCTATTGCTGTTGCTGTTGAATTGTTGGAATTTCACCGACCTATTCAATTAATTTATCTATATTGCTGATAATGATGGTTGATTTTGTTGGACTGACTATGTCAGGATGAGAACCTTTTGTTAAGAAGAAAGTATCTGGTGGGTTATTCAATTTCACATGACATCACATGTTCCTTTTGGTTTCGAAATATTTGAGATTTGCCTAATGGAAGTTAATGTAGCAAAGGTTGTAATTGTTTACAAAGTGATGAAAGTTGATTATGTTTTTCTTCCTTAAAGAAAGGGTAAAGCCTTGTAATAGTTGTGATTTTTCAGTAGCACAATGTATATACGATTGTAAATTTATCAATTCCTTTTTCTTTTCTCGTGTTAAAATTGCCAGTCCCGTTATTTATTGGATTAGTGCCTCTGCCTCTATTTTGACTAGCTGCTTAAAATATTTTGATGTCTGTTTTTTTTTTTTTTTTCATCTTCAGGGATACGTATATTACTAGCATGCCAGGTGAAAGTAAAAATGACCGAAATGATAGAGGTTTCCTACACGATCTTGGATGCTTTATATTATATATTTCTACCATTGATGTTAATCAGTTATGGGTCTGTTTGTGATATTAAGTTTGCTTCCTGAACATAACATTTCTTCTACTGCTCTATGCGGTCCTGGTTCAGCGATTCGGGTGGCTACTCAATGGTATCAGAATCATCTTGGCAGCACAACAAGGGTTCTACTTATAACAAATGATAGGGAGAATAAAAGGAAAGCTATTGAAGAGGGTATTCATGCAGAGACAAGTATGTAGTGGATCTCTTCATACTTCTTCAGCGTTCGATTCATGAAAGATTTAAATAGTGTTCACCAACATGATTATCTTCATTTTCATGTCATGTTGTGGAACTACTTTGTGCAAATCCCTTAATTCTGAATTGCTGTCTTGTTTTCAGTTGAGTCGTTTGTGCAATCATTAGGTAAACCAGATTTACTTGACTTGCTTGTACATCCGGATGTAAACATGGAGGACGTGGAGGATATGAGACCATCAAAGAGAAAAGTCATTTATCCAGAGGTATAATTTTCGTGTTTGTCTGCCTTTTAGTTTGGGTTTTTTTTTTTTTTTTTTTGCTTGATTATTAGTTTTTGTGAAGCAAGTATGTGGATTGGTGTAACTTCCTTCTTTCGAAAGTTAATATAAAATTTATCGCTCTCTAATTATTGTTCAGCATAAACCCATGTCTGAGATTACTTCTGGTTTGCTTCGTGGAATATACCATCAAGGAAAGCTTCGTGTTAACCGTTACAATCCATTTGAAGCATATGTTGGAAGTGAGAGCATTGGTGATGAAATAATCCTTTATGGGCGTGGTAATATGAATAGGGCTTTTGATGGTGATATAGTGGCAGTTGAGCTTCTGCCTCAAGATCAGTGGCACGAGGAGAAAAAGTTATCTATAGCAGAAGAAGGTACGCTATTTGTCATGCTTTGCGAACCTTTAGGAGGTGTACATGTTTAACAATGTGTAATCTGTATGTATGCCTAAATATGCAGCTATCCTCTACTATATATAGAAGTTACTTGAATCTATGGATTGACAAGCACTGTTCCTGAAGCCTGTATAGTTTCTTAACTTATTAACTGAATTTTTTTTGAAGCCTTGCATTACCCTCATTCGGTAGGCTAAAAGAGGTTCTTGTTGAATCTGTCTACATAGTGAAATAATTATTAGCTTCTTGAAAGAGAACCTTCTTAATTAAGTATCAATGCTGATATTCATTTTCTCATAGTTCATTGGAGGCAAATTGCTTTTGGTGGTAATTGAACCTTTACTGATCTTTTGTCATAAGAACCTCAAATCTTGGTCTTTGGTATATTAATGATTTCCAGTTATCTATAGAGAGAACTCTTGGTTACAATTTTTTGTGGCAGTAATCATGATTACTAGATATATGCACACATGTACTTGTTCATGGAGACCATTTAATATATGGATTGTTAGAAGGGTTAGAAAAGAAAAGGTACCTTTGTATGGTCTCATTCAACTTAAAACTAACAAACTTATAGGGGCTTGACTGGCTTTCAACCTGACAGTCTTGTTGACATTTAAGGCTTGTCACCAAATGAATCTGGATTGCTATGAGTCCTTATAGGTTTTGGATATTGCACCACCAAAATGGACATTGTTGCTGTCTTGCAGTAGAATAAAGAGCCCACATGTGACCTATAAGGAATGTGTGCCAACAATGAATTTTGTATTTAGTCATGAATTTTGGTGTGGAAAACTAGCTAGGGGGCCTAAACACCAGTGCGTGTTGGTGGTCTATGATTGATATCAAGGGACAACAAATTACAATGCATGCTTTACTAATCTCTTGATATCGGTATCTAATTTTGTAGAATTCCATCCAGGTATTTTGTTGAAAGTTTTTGTTAATCTTGTAGACAGTACACAATTACTATCTTCTGTGTTGATTTATTTAAGCTTGGGATTGGCAATGGTGATTGAGTTCTTTTTGATAGGAAACAAGATACACTATTGTTAAAGAGGGTACATGAACGAGGTACATGAATATTTCGTGTAAAATCTATGTGTCATGGCCAGACGCCAAAGAATTATCTTGATGATTGGGTCTTTATGTCATGCCCATGGTCATTCTTCTAACTAAGAACATAATTGTGGAGTTCAGTTTTTGACTTTTGCAAACTATAGTTCTTGTTTGGTTTGTTAGTTTTCATCGGTATCAGATATTCTTCTTTGGGTTTGCTTCTCCAAAAAAGTTCATCTGTCATGCAGTTTGGCTAGTTGTTAAGTTCAAGTTCACGAAATTTGTGTCACAGATGAATGCCGTGCATGCGTGTTATTGTGTTCTCTTCATAAGTGCTTTACTCCTTTGCAGATGATGAGGAAGAAGATGATGTTCACCTTGTTCCAAACAGTGCTGATGATGCTCCTCGAACTACAACTTCTGGGCAAGGTTCCATCGGGGACCAAAATTCTGTTTCCTCTCGCCCATCTGGCCGTGTTATTGGTATTATAAAGCGTAACTGGCACTCGTAAGTTCACTGCTCGCCTGGAACATCTTTGTATGGGTGTACAAAAGTGATTGAGATTAGTATCCGACTAGTGTCTAGAGATGGCAAACTGGATGTGTACTTGTGGGTACACACAACTAAACCCTAAAAATATCGGGTTCGGGTACACCCGCAAAAACAATGTGTTTTGTGCCTAAAACCCTAAATTAGGCCCTAACCCGACCCTATAGGGTTGGGTTAGGGTTAGGGTGCTTTCAACCTGAACCTACTTTTTCCCACCTCTACTTGTGTCCACCTCAATCTAGGTCATACACTCATACTCACTTCATTTAATGAATATTGCATTTGCACTATAGGGCTAGGACAAGCATGCTGGTCCTCATTGCTCTCAATTTGTACCCAATGTTTCAAAAAAACGGACCTCCCGGTCCGACCGGTTGAATCTGGAGTATACTGTTCTGCTTTATAACCTTAATAGAATGGCAAAAACTCGGTCAAAACCAGTGACTGGTTTGACCAGTTCACCTGGTTTTCTAAAACAAAATGAAAATTTGAACTGGGCTGCTTATTTAATGAGTTTGAGAATGGGCTGTTTTGTTTTTTATTGTATCTTTAATAATTGCTTTTTGAACTGGGCCTGCTTATTTAATGGGCCTGAGAATGGGCTGGCTTCATTACTCATGGGCTGTTTTGTTTTTTATTGGATCTTTAATAATGGCTTTTGTCCATTTTCCTTTTCACCACACACATCACTTAACTTATCCATACCCTCTTATTTTATTCTCTCCCTTTCCTTTCCACTGACTACTTCAGTATCCTCAACCTCCTTCCTCCATGCATATCGGTCAGTTGCTTCCTTTCTTGTTTTCCTTTTTTGTTATTTATCTTCTTAGTGGGATTATATTTGTCTTTTGACTTTTTCTCATACTATGTTTTTATATTATTAGATAATAATAATTTTTGTATTATTGGGCCTCTGTTTTTTATTGTAATATTTATACTACTTTTGAGATTTCCATTGTTAATCTTTGTTTTACAAAGTTTTTTAGATTTAGATTTTTGAGATATTTTAAAGATTTGATTTAAAATGCTGGTTTGTTTTATAATGCAAGTAATTTATCATTTTTTTAATATTCAACCTTTTTTTTTTCTTTTTATATTAATGATGTCGTAATCAGTTGGTGTGATGTCACCATAAGTGACCTGACCAGTAGAGCTGGTGACCAGACTGGTTCAGTGACCGGGCCGGTTTTTAAAACTTTGTTTGTACCTAGTACCTTGATGTGTACACTTATTTTCTTGAATGTCACATGCTTCTCTTGATTTACTGGAGCACTATAAACATAAACTACCGCCTCTGTTTCAATACAAGTGTCATTCTAAAGTTCAAAATTTGTTTAAAAATAAGCCACTTTACAATTTCAATATAAAAAAATGCAATTGACTTTCCTATAGTACCCTTCATCATTCCAAAAATAAGTCAATTACATTAGTCTTTTTTATTATTAAAACTGTGGTTAATGAGACTACTATTTATTAGTGATTAGTCATTAATTAAGATTAATCAAGTCATTTTACACTTCATCTTAATTTGTAAGAAAAACTCTAGAATGACACTTATATTGAAATGGAGGTAGTAATTATTTTCCCAATTTTTACCGTGCCGAAGATAGTGGAGGTAGCCCTTTTTAAATGTTTGTTCTTTATATATTGGGTAGTACAATTTTATCCGTCAAAATTGTGGACATGGCATCTTAGTCTCCTATTTGTTAACTATAGTCCTTAACTAACTAAACAGTTTATTTATTTATTTAATTATTGACTGTCTTGGAACTGGCCCCTTGTGATGCATTGAAGTATTAGGATTCAGATTGATATTGTCAGTTCCTAATCTAACTAACACTGGTCTTGTTATTCTTTATTTCTTTCATTTGCACGCACCTTAACTTTTTGATAGTAAATAAAGTTGCAGTTAATACTGTTGTTATCTCATTGAGAAGCTAGGCACGGATAAATGTTAGGATTCTTATGCTTGTACAACTGCAGTGTTCCTTCCTTCTCTCTGATGTTAAACCTATTCTATCATCTATTTGTCTTGATCCAATGGTCTTATGGATCTTTTCTGTTATATAGACAGTTGTCTAATGCTAAAATATAAACACAGATACTGTGGATCTTTGGAGCCAATGGCCATGCCCGCGGGCAATGGTGGCATTGCCCATCCATTATTTGTCTCAAAAGATCGTAGATTCCCAAAGATTAGAATTCAAACTCGGCAGCTGGAGAATCTTATGGACAAGAGAATCATTGTGGCGGTTGATTCTTGGGATTGTCAATCTCGATATCCTTCTGGCCATTATGTACGAACAATAGGAGAAATAGGTGACAGAGATACTGAAAGTGAGGTATGTAATGATAGAATCATATGCATCTCTGGACAAACTAAAGTAGAATATTGTGGGAATTGATGAACGAGTAAGAAGTTTGAATGATGTGAATTCATTTTGTACTGGAAATTGTGTAGGTTGTATTGATAGAGAATGACATAAACACAAGACCATTTTCATCCCAAGTTTTGTCATGCTTACCACCGTTACCATGGTCAGTATCCTCTGTAGATCTGGCAAATCCTATTAGACAGGATTTGCGTCATTTGCAGGTCTTTAGTGTGGATCCTCCAGGTATTTGATGCGTTTGTTTTTGTTCTTTCGGTTCTTGTTCTCGTTCGAGTTATTATCTTGGAGGCAATTGCTGTTGGACAAATTTCTTTAATCTAGTTTGATGTCCAATGTTGTATACATAACCCAGCTTCTGTTTTGCTCAGGATGCAAGGATATCGATGATGCACTGCATTGTACAACTCTTCCAAATGGAAATTTTGAAGTTGGAGTCCGTATCCACTGACCTTTGACCTTTTCTCATGCAAAAGGTGGCATATAATTTTGTACAAATTAAGAAAATGTATTTATAATCGGAATCCTTAGTATAATATGTAGTCAAGAATTGATCAATTTGAATATTCAGAGCCTCTATAAACTACACAAGCGTTGGAGTATTTTTCTTCTTTTAAGAATGGAAAGTAAATTATGCAAAGAAAAAAAAAAAACAGTTAGAAAAACTGGATTTACATTAAGCATGTTCTTAGAAAGAAAATTAGTTAGTGGATTACTGGATTTCTGTAATGTTAGAGCCATTTGACTCATTTGGATTTGCTTTTCAATCTCAAACCAATTGTCTTTTTGCTCTTGTTTTTGTTATAAAGCATCTCTGTTGGTTTCCTACAGCAGTTAAATGTATGTAATTGAGGTCTGGTTCATTTCTAATTTTTGTTACCTGGTGTCCTTAATGATATAATGATAAGATATTGCTGATGTTACAAATTTTGTGCACCCGGGGACCCCACTTGATGACGAGGCTTCACAAAGGGGCACATCTGTATACCTTGTTGAGCGGCGAATTGACATGCTTCCAAAGCCTTTAACTGAAGGTATTTCTATTTTTAGTACACTTCTATGTTAGGCTTGCATTATTGTATTGGAAGAAACACTTGGTTTCATGTGTTCTTTGGCATGAAAGCTCACTCAAATAACATACTTAATCTTACAGATGTATGTTCTCTTCGAGCTGATGTGGAAAGACTTGCTTTCTCTGTAATTTGGGTAAGTGCTCTGTTCCACTTGATAAACAAATTTGATAATTGCGGTTCTTTTTTCTCTTCTACTGATTTTCAAAATAGTAATGTTCTTTACATGCTATTAATGTCAGTACGTAGCTGAATTATTTGTCTTCAAAATTAGATTACTTTGAATAAGACATTGCGCGCACACACACAATCCTGAGTATAATTGGATGACAGCTTCTTTTGAAGTGTTACTTCTAATTAGAATATTAAGTTTAAAACTCACAATCCACCCAAAACTCACATAATGGCCGAATAACCCATCTAATTAAATAAGCTCCATGTGCATCAGTAAATATGAAATCATACCATACAATCAGCACACTAGTATATATTAGGAAGACAAGGTTATGTGAGATCTGAATTTGTTGTTAATCAAGTGTCTTTTTGCACCAAGTAATAGCTGAAGTTTGTTGTACAAGAGACATGTGTGTAGGATATATATTTGAATTGGTGCACACATACAAGTAGATTGCTCTAATCTGTTTTGAGTGTAATATATGGATTCTTCAATTGATTCCTTAATTCCAGGAAATGACACCGGAAGCAGAGATTATATCTACAAGATACACAAAAAGTGTCATTAAATCATGTGCTGCGTTGTCATACGTTGAAGCTCAGGCTAGAATGGATGATAGGTACAATAGTTTAGCCACTTCAGTTGAATTTGTGAAAGATTACTTTGCTGTCTTTGAAAAAACATTTTTTTAGTTTTGTGTATAATTATTTATCTATCTAAATAGATTCTTGTTACACTTTTGCTTTGATTTTTGTCACTAATGGAGTCTATTTCTTGGTATAAATTAATGCAGTAAGTAAGCTTATGGCGTGTTTGGGAACCAATATTTCATTTGAAATACTGGATTTGAGTCAAATCAAGTGTTTGGATGACCTTAGAATTTGGTTTTGGATTTGCCTAAAATTTAATAGGATTCAAAACATGCCTACAACATGGGATTTCAAATGACGGCTCTTACATTGCCATTTGAAATTCTATGATTCCCAAAACATTACATTTGTGTTTGAACTTTGAAATACAAATTCCAAATTCCAAATCAAAGCCATGTTTCCAAACACAAGCTTATGTGATTATACGATAGAGTGGTTTGGATAATCATTAAAAGTTAGCTTGCGTGGGAGAAGCAACTCAGGTGGAACAATTGAGAAGAGATCTGAAGAGTTCTTTGTTCTGTGATATGTTCCTTGACCTTTGAGGGTTGAGTAGAATCGTTGTGGCTCTAAAGTTTAGATTAATGATACTTGTTGATTTCATTATGGGCATTTTTCTTCAAGAAAGCACGTTTATTCATCCTAGGTATCAAGATATATAAAAGAAGTCATTTTTTTAACCCAAAAAATGAGAACCTTTTTGTTTTGGTAAAATTCTCACCAGGAACAAATCATCTCATGGATTTACTGATGCACTTTTTCTTGTTTGTGGTTGCAATGCAGTTTTATTTCATTAGTTTCTTCAATTGAAGTAATCTGTTTTCATTTTGTATGCAGTCGGTTGATGGATCCTGTTACTACTGATTTGAGAAATATGAATGCTTTAGCAAAGGTATGTGGGAGCCTTCTTAGCCATCTATAACCATATGTGTAAATTGCTTTAACTGACATTAACTTGCTTTTAAATATTGTGCGCGCTTCTCTTGAATGATGTTTTTATGTATAATCCCACAGATAATGAGGCTTAGGCGTATTGAGAGAGGAGCCTTAACTCTTGCTTCTGCTGAAGTCAAATTTCAAATTGATACAGAGACTCATGACCCTCTTGACATTGGTAGTTTGTTTAAAGTATTTATTATAATTCAAATTTATGAAATGACTTAATTTCCCAAAAATGGGTTGGCTGCGGTTTGCTCATTCAATTTAGTATGGATGATTTGGATTCTTACACTACTAGTATTTTGCCAAAAGTTCAATGACTTGTATTGGTGAAATACACAGTTTTTAGTTTTTGCACAATCTAAATTTATTTTAATACTGATCAAATTAATTGTCAATCTGTTGTGTTGGTACAAGTCTAACATAAAGTTCTGGATTTTACAAATTAAAAATGGTATATAGGTGGCAGCATCAGTGCATTCATTACACTTGGAATATTATTATGTGTGAAGCTAAATAATCTTAACTCTTAACTATGACAAGAATGACTTATTTTATCCGTGAACCCAACGTTTGTTGTTCATGATGGTTCAGTTTTGTTTTGTTTTGTTTTTTGTAATGGGAAAGGTGCTTATTTTTTTTTTTAATTGATTGGCTTGTGCCTTTTATTGTATTTTATTTTATTTAAAATAATGTATTGGTGATTTCTGCAGGTATGTATCAGATTCGAGAAGCAAACCAAATGGTTGAGGAATTTATGCTTGCTGCTAATATTTCAGTTGCAGAGAAAATCCTTAAACATTTCCCTACATGTTCACTCTTGAGGTAAACTCGTGCTTTGCAATAGTTTATTGGTGATTTCTTTTTCTATCTCCCTCTCTCCAAATGGTTCATGATGACACTAATGGTGGCTAAAGTTTTTTATGCAATCTTTTAAGAAAGCATCTTTCTGAATTATGTCACGATCAGCACCTTTCGATTTGCTTCTAATCAAAAGCATTCAATATGTTAAATTGATTACGTTTGCTCTGGTGTTTAGGCGTCATCCCACTCCAACCAAAGAGATGCTTGAACCTCTTCTGCGTACAGCTGCTGCTGTTGGTCTCAACTTGGACATCTCGTCATCAAAAGCACTAGCTGATTCACTTGATCATGCTGTGGTAAGGACTTCCCTTACCTTTTGGCTTTATCCCGTATGGTTTCTAGTTGAATTTTTCATATTTTAAAATTTGCTATTGCAATGAAAAATTGTATCTTCGGTTTTATGATGGAGAAACCCTCTTGATTTCCATTTGCTGAAAAAATAAATGTTTGGCAGAGTGACGATCCATACTTCAATAAGCTGATTAGGATAATGGCAACAAGATGCATGACACAGGTAATTACAATTGAATAATTGAGCTATAATCAAGTACTCCAGCACAATTCTAAAATCTGTTTTTTTTTTCCCCGGTAAAATGTAGGCCGTGTATTTCTGTAGTGGCGAGCTTAGCCCTCCGGAATTTCATCATTATGGGCTTGCAGCTGCTCTTTATACTCATTTTACCTCTCCCATTAGGAGATATGCAGGTTAGTCCGATTAATTACAAGGTGGCGCTCACTTACTAGGTGAAAGTGATGTTGTAATGTGAGATGATATCTTTTGCTTGCAGATGTCATTGTGCACAGGTTACTTGCTGCGTCTTTAGGAATTTACAAGCTCCCACCGATGTGCCAAGACAAGCCCCAACTCACTAGTATTGCCGACAGTAAGAAATACGCTTCATTTACGGTGCATTGCTGTTTTTATGTTCTCTTGCGAGTCATGTTTTACAATGAAATAAATGGGTTGCTTAACTTAGTTTATCACATTTCCGGTCTTTGAAATTTTAATGTTTGACCAGGCTCAACTTGGGGTGTGGAAAAATGGACTGGACCGGACCGGTTGGTCCAGACCAAATTATAATTTTTTTTTAATTTAAAAAAGAACCTTTTCTATTAGAAGATGTACTGTTTTTTTTAATACTTTTGCTATAATCATTTTCTCTTGCTTATTCTCACCCAGTTCACTCCAATTATAATTGTTTCCGTAAAAAGCTTTTGTTTTATTGAATTTGGTCCAAACCAATCTGGTCTTCGATCCATGCCTTAGATTAGAGCTGGCAAATTGGACCCAAACATGTGGGCACCCGAAACCCGACCCACATTTTTGTAGCCTCGGGTTGCACAAAATTGACCCGACCAATTTTTTGGGCCGGCAAACCCTCACGTTTTACTCTAAAACCCACATTGCCAATTTGCCATCTCTATCTCAGAGACCCACTCCAGTTTTGTTTTCGACCGATGCACTGCACCAGGGCTTAACAAATGGTGTCAATTGAATTCCACAGTTACAATACTAAATTACTAATAATGTTATTGCCCCTTCAAATGTGCACATCTGGAATATTGACGTCGGTACTTGTATATTTTCGTCAGACTTAAATTACCGGCACAGGAATGCTCAGATGGCAAGCCGATCCTCAGTAGAACTCCATACACTCATATATTTCAAAAACCGGTATGCAAATCTCTCCTCTCTTACATTGACAACACAAACACGGACATGCATACATGCATGCTTATGATTTTTTTTCTTCTTTTCTTGCAGACCCACGGATACAGAGGCCAGAATAGTGAAGATTAGATCAAATGGCTTCATAGTATTTGTACCCAAGTATGTTCACTTACCTCTTTGTTCAATTCTTTTCTTTCTGATTTTGTTGTCCCCTTTATCATGTTAATCTCCACTTTACTATCGCTTTGCTTAGCTTCCCCGCCCCCGTCCCCATCCCCACCCAAAATAAATAACGAAAAGGGAAATAAATATGAAAATGTGTTGGGAAAAGGTATTCATACAATTTGACAAGAGATTTCATATAACATCTTAGAGAAAAAAGAATCTCAATCATAAAGTTAATAGTTGAGGCGCAGCCTTGCTATGAGTAGAGTTGGCAAAATGTCGGGTCGGGTTAGGGGTTTAGGCAAAATACACTCTTTTTTTCCTAACCCGACCCGACCAACTTCATGTTGGGTTTGGGTCCAAATTGCCAACTCTACCTATGAGAGTTTGACACGATACTCATACATGTCCCAATGAATTTGTAGGCGCTCCGCGCCTGTCCGGATCCAATTTGAACTTGTTTTGGTTGAGACTCCTTGCTCTCTAGCATCTTAACATTAAGTTAGAATGGCTCAGTTAGCAAAATTGGTGTCAATTGATTATCCGTACGGATCATTGGTGAATTCACTTGGTTCGTTACATATCTTGCTTCTTAACGACCTTCCTTCTCCTTTTAGTTTTGTTTAATTCGGCGGATCAACCATAGGACTCTTAGGGGGTGATCTTACAAGATTGTGTGTTGTGGTGGAGTTGGCTTAACAAAACATATGTTCTATACATTAAAAAAAATTGAATTAAACGACAGAGGCTAGCTCTCCGATTTTCCCATAACTTCCATCCCACCCAATAGTATTCGAACCCACGGCCTACACTAGAGAACTGTGACGCTTAGAGAATGATCGGGTGGTTCAAATTCAACACGTACACGTGCATGAACGGAGGGATGAAACATTTATGTATTTTGCAGGTATGGTATAGAAGGGCCTGTATACTTGACAGCGAAGGGAGAAGCGAAGAATGTGGAATGGTTGGTCGATGAGCAACAACAGAAGATTAAGAAGGCGGATGGTAGCGTTTCTTATAGCGTTCTACAAGCAGTTAGGATCCACTTGGAGGTTGTGGAAACCCAGCCAAACCGCCCTAAACTCCGGCTAACGCTTCTGTAGAACACTTTTGCTTCACAATCTTGCTCTGTAGAGAGTGTATATGGTGAATTAGTTCAGGATTGCTACGTGGAGCTCTGTCCACATTGCGATTTAAGTCTCATTTTGAGGTGGGTAGGGTGTAATGTGAGATTGCAAAAGAAAGGGTTATAATTGGAACATAATTTTATTTCATTATTGAATTTGATTCGAGTACTCTAGTTTTTGCCAATATTTTTGTTTGTTTAGTGAAAACTACCGAAATTGTCCTTGAAATATTAGGACTTTCAATCAAATTGATGATGAAAGTAATTACAATAGATTTAGTTGAGTTTTAGCAGTTCATGAATCATTTTAATATTTTTATGTTATTTTATTTTATAAATAAGTGTCTTTATTTTATTTTTTCCAAAAATGTTGAGGAAAATTTCTAATTAACGTTGTACACTTTCTGACATTCATATATATATGTTAAAAAAATGACTTTCTAAAGGAAAAAAGGAGAAGACATGCACTCAATTCAGAAAGTGTACGTATATCATATAAATTGAGCTCTTTGTGCCAAAAATTTAGAGAGTTTAAATGTTGAATTGTTGCTAGTATAAACTTAATTTTAAGAGATAATTACGCGTCATTGCTTTTTTAGGTACACATTTTGCACGTTACTACTTTGAACTATCTTTTTTTCCAATTTATCAAATGCTCTGTTAGTTAAATCTTGAAAAGATATAAATACTTTTTATTTTTTTACACGTTACTATCCTGTTATATACACAATTTGCACGTTACTACCCTAAAAAAATTTTATATAGTCAAATTCCGTCAAAATTAACTGACGGAATGAAAATTTTATAGTTTAGTAATGTGCAACGAAAAAAAGTTTAAGGTAGTAACGTGCAAAATGTGTATCTAACAAAGTATTAACGTGTAATTATAATTTTAAACCATAAAAAATAAAACATTTAAAAACTTCATTCTCTATTAGTTCAATATAGAATACAACTACATGGCAAATAAGCATAGCTTATACTATTGCATCTACATATATTTTTTTCCATGACCAAACTCGTGAAGCCAATTACAATAATATTGACATAGCAACTCTGAAACCCAACTTTCGGTTGCTGCTTCTGCTACTACATAGAAGAAAGAATACTAGTAATGGCTATAAAAGCCTATATAAAATGATTTTGAAATGAAAACAGTGCAACATATATTCTCATTGCACTCATCACCAAGAATTGAAATAAAGAAATCAAAAAGAATAATCTGTATAAATAATATGATATCTCTTCTCCAAATGTGACTGACCTTAGAGAGAGAGGTCTTCAGATCAAGATCCACATGAAGATTGTGGACCAGACTGTGAGCGCAAAAGCTGCAACCAAGTACGTCCACAGCATAAGAACCGAGCACTCCTCTTTTGCCACATCAAAGAGCTCCGTCATGGTCCCTGCAAGATGATCCATTTGTTACGTTTCAAATTTCTATAAAAACAATCCCGGAAACTGTCGTATCTAGATTCAGTTCATATCCTGATTTACTAAAACTTTGGATTAGATACAATTATGTTTTGTACACCTATTAAAATTGTGATAATGAAACTTCTTGAGTTAATCATTTTCAGATTCAATCCATATCCGAACTTCTAAGTTCTAGATGTCTATTAGTTTAGCATAACTCTCATTTCTCTTCATGATCTTCGTATTAGACAGTGCAATTATTTTTGTACGAGTAGTTACTTGCTCATGTTGTTTTAGGCAATGCCCTTCTTTTCTTTCTCTTGTCTTCTAATTTACACTCAAGCTTATTTTTATTTTTTAGCATGATTAATTTGTCCAGTTTAATTTCAAACCTTCGTAAAACTTTAGAATTATGTAGTACTGTAATCATCATAAGTGTGTAAAATTATGATTTTGTCCCGTTTAATTACAAAGAAATAAACAAGACTAACTTAAAAAAGGACAGTTTAGGTGTGTAGATACTCCCTCCGTCCGAGTGTCATTGTGTCTATTTTAACTTTTATATCCTCGTGATCATGTGTTAAGGTATAGTAAGTTTTGACAATTCATGCATAACTAGCTTACTAAAGAAGGAAAGAGGACACTAGTTTTGAGATGGAGGTAGTATATCTTACCTCAACTTATAAGTAATACGATATTGGAAATTATCATAAAAAAAAAGAGAGAATTGGATTGAATGGTTGAAGCCTTGTTGCAATAGTAGTGGTAAGCTTACCTATATTCATTGCAGGTGGCACCACATACTGAATCATGAGGGCATACTGGTAGAGAGGGTCTGAGGAGAGAAAGCCGAGATTTTTAGCTGTTCTCACAACCCAAATCCCGATTGCAGGAGAGATCACATATCGAACACAGATAACACCAATTATCACCATTGGTTTGATTCTTGATGTGCGCATGCCTATTCAATTACAAGTTAAACACCTTTGTTAGATCCTAAAAAGGCACTGGTTCAACACTGAATCAGAGACACGATCGATGAAGTCTCTTCTTACCTTGGGTGAGGTTGCCTCCAAGAATCAGAGTGATGCAAGGAATTGTTCCATCTCTGCAGGGTAACCATGTAACAGTTTCAAATGAATTAATAGTTAAAAAATAAAGAATCTTAGTTTAAACCAAACAATTTATGGGTGAAACTCTTTAATGTCTTGAAAAAAATGATAGTTAGGAATAATTAACCTACAATATTCCATACAAACACATGACCAACTAAGTGAATTCCTCATGATACTTCATTAACCTTAAATTTAGTCATTTGATTGCATCACAGATATATAGTTGTAATGAAATATTCACTCTCTTTCATCACAGATTTATCGGTACATTTATTTTTCGTTAATTTCTCTTTCTCCTCATTTTTTTATTGATTTAATACCATGAGGTGTCTTAAGTAGGTCCGCAAACTCGCGGTTAACACCTTTAAGTCATTTAACTACACCCAGACTAATCCTCGTTCGAGGCTTGGTCACAGGTTAAAAGTTCTCGCCTCTACCCATTTTTTCCTCACTCATCTACCAACTGTATGAGAATTGAAGTATTTTTTTAGCTTGGGTATGAGTTGAAAATTTATGAGTATATGAGGGACAAAATAGTCTCTTTTTTTTTTTTTTTTTTTTTTTTTATCTTAAGGAGATAGAGAGTTACTAAAAAAAATAGAGTGACTAAACTTATGTTAGTTAGGTGCAGTGGAAATTCTTGCAGCTAGTTATGTGCTTGAGAGTAATGTTATGGGCAAGTTATAATGGTTCTCATAATGAAATGTTTCAATTCTTGGAGTTGAGGTGCTAACTACATATAAAGAGTTGGATATGATTGAGTATTTGCACATCCAAACAAAACAAATGTAACAAAAAAATTAGCCAAAAAGAGAAACAAATACTTACCCCAGTAATTTGATTGAGTCTTGGATCACCTTGAGAGAGGCATGGTCTCCAATTATAAGGTTCCTCAGCCACCCAACTGCTCCGAATAAGAATCCTGCAATCTGATAATATACGATATAAAGTAGTGATCAGTCTGTTTCTTTTCTCATGAGTTAACCCAACTGATTACAGTTCGCAAGAATGTTAACGAAAACTCACAGCAGCAAGCGTTGGGGGTGCCATCAATTCCTCTACAAGTGAGTGAAGATATGTCAGTACTTTATTCACCATTGACTCGTTGCTCACCACGTCATGGGCTATAATCTGCAGTTTCAGACATTTCAAAAGTTTAATCATCGGCCAGAGTGCCTAATGTAGTTATATTTGTATACAATATGCAAAGAGAGTGCCTAGGTGCACAAAAACATTCTTCACAAATGTTCGTCTAGATAAATTCTCAATGTTTGTTTAGACATTTTCAGTCATTTTTACGCTAATTCGGTTTATGCATTTTGTCTTTCGCATATGCAAAAACGTCATAGAGAGAGAGACTTACAGCTCCTGCATCTTTGTTGGTCTTTGGGTTTAACACTGTTATATGAACATGATCTGAATCTACTCCCTTGAGGAGATGAGAGGCTGGATTATCATCTAAATCACTGTTGGGTGCTCTCCCGGCTGCTTCGGCTGCCTGAAGTGCTTTGAATCTCACAGACGAAGTTCGTACCAGTTGGAACGTGTAAGTCCATATGAAGAAACCACCGAGCTGCACAAAAATAAACCCTTAAACACCCTCGTCTCCATTAAGAAATTTTTGTCAGGCAGAAGCAGATTTTACCGCCATTGAGAAAGATGCATATGATAGTCCAGTAGTTCTACATTTGGCACGATCGCCAAATGGGCTCCTTTCTTCGTTACAGATTGCAGGGAGGACTATCAGGACAAGATTTCCCAGGTTTCCTGATAAGCAACAAAACTAAAACTGGTGAGGACTTGAATCTAATCAATCAATATTCGTGGATGCAGAGAAAGAAGTAACAGCTGAGAAAATGCGACCAATCACCTGATGCACATGAGGCAATGATGAGGCCTTCTAGATGAGGCATGGGTTTTAGTACTTTTACAAGTAACCATCCAAGAGTGCCTCCAAATAGAAAGGTAAGCCCTGTGTTGATAGGCATGAACCACCTGAAAACAGGGCAAAATAAGATTAATCACAAAGAGACACATTTGGTTGAAAGTTTAATGTGTACTGAATGCACAACATGCAAATTTTGTTTGATATGGCATTGGGAATTTACAGCTAACAACTCAAGCTATAAGCCCAAGAACAGTACAGGCCAAGATTCCTATAAACCTTGCTTTTATGTTCTTGAATGCTAGAATTGCGTGTAAGAATAAATGTAAAAACTATAATTGGTATACTTTTAGTTAAGTTGATCCTCTAATATGATATGAGAATGTGCTACTAAAAGGTCAAGTGTTCGAATTGTGGGTGGACCATATGATTAAATTCTCATCTGTTTCTCCAATCTTTCTATCTATCACATGTAACTTATACTCTGTGTTCTCTATCTATCTCTTCGGTCCACCAAAAAAGCTATAACGTGTTTGCACGTGAGAGGCGTGTTAATGTTAGAATATATACAAAACTATGATCGGGCCTTCAATTATCGATTTAAGTTTTTAATGAGTTGGTCATCTAATATTGAAATACGAAGGTATATAAATAGAGAAAAATATAAAGGAATACCACAAGCAAGCAACCCACCATGAAATGATGTCCTGAAGTGTGACAGTCCTGGCCAGACTTGCAAACATGAGGGATGGGGTAAACACCATGAACACTATCTACAAATGAGCAAAATAAAAAAATTCTCCCAAGTCACCGAATTAGAAACCAAGAGTTATGAGCATAGTTCACGTAATCATGCATTTACCTTGTTCATATACTTTCGAGCATCTCCATGGAGAACATTCCAACGCTCAGAGGCCATAGCAGCTCCCAATATAGTGATCAGGATGACCTGAACAATGGGCATAGTAGCCACCTCCAATAGAGTCCAGAAACCCATCTTTTTGTCTCTTTGTTCTGAGCTTGAACCAAGAAAAGTCTAATTTGATTAGCTTGCTCCTGTTTGTTACTAAATTCTTCTTGCAGTGCTGCTCTATACCTAGCAGAACCTGATTGCAGCTCTAAATTTAATTAAAGAGAAGGAACATCCTGAAATGTAACAAGTATGCAAGAACACGTGAAATTTAGCCATAATATTACAAACTACAATCAAAGCATAAATTTCCTACACACATAAGGCAAATAATCAAAACTTAGCTTCGTAGAATTCTCAAATAATACACAACCACAATCAAAGTATTCAAAATTTATAATCAATCAAACCAAACAAAGTGTTTATTCCAAATAATCAAGTTCTTAGAAGAATTAAGTCAAATCAATAATACAGCGACACTTTTTTAAATCTCATTCACACTCTCTCCTATAAACTTGTGTATCCTAGATTCAGTAAATTTTTATGATCTATCATGATCTCATTAGTGGTATGTTCTAAGCAAAAGTTTCTTTTCTGGAATTTGTTTATTAAATTTATATTAAATATTAATTAAATATAAAATAAAATTGAATTGAATATTAATTCATGAATCTGAATTTAATTTGTCCAAACTACTATTCAGTATATGTCTATTGCCAATCAAAAAAAGTATATGTCTATCCAAATTTCAAAGTCATTTTTTGTGTGTGGATAATTTGAATTATTAGGTAAGCATGCACATGCAGAGGTGATAGTATTATTTAGATAAGAATCAAAATAGAGATGTGCTAAATACATGCCAGTCTTAATCAATGAATTTGCATGACTACTTTATCATAAGCCATATAATAATATCATATTGAATCATTCTACCAATCTTGAAACTGATGCTACTAGAAGTCTCTAGTGGCTAGATTATAATTGAAAAGCAAGTGAGGACACATTTAGGACCTAGCAAAATTTTACACAAAAAGAAACAAAGTAATTAATACTATAGTTTGTATTTAGATTTAGGGTATAATGTATATCAGTCAACTGATAAAAAGTTATATCAGTTGCACTAATAAGATGATGACACCTCATTTAAAATCATGGATCCGGACGGGTCGCTCCGCTCCCCCAAATTTACTTGGGTGGGTATAATTGATTTTAAATGAGATGTCATCACCTCATTGGTTTTGTTAAGTTGCAACTGATATAATTTTATATCAGTCAACTGATATACATTTTTCCCTTAGATTTATAATATGAAGTTGAAGATTTAAACTGATATATTCTGATCAATTCAGATCGCATCTGATCAATTGAGTTGGTCCCATCGTGTAGCACAGGAAGCACCAAATAAGATCCAGAATTGGAAACTCAAATAAAATTCTTCAAATTATTTTACATAAAGAGAAAAAAAAAATAGAAACAGAAAAAGAAATGTATTATGTAATTTAAGAGAGAAAGTTTTGTTCAAACACGCGACATTTCTAGCCAATTTTTTCTATTTTTAATTCATTCCATGGAATATAATACATTAATGAGCATTGATGGAGAAAAAGGCCAAAACCAATATTGCATTTCCGTCCAGAAATAATCAAATAAACAATCATTTGCAAAATGCTTTTAAAAATAAAATAATTAAAAAAAAATCTAGAAACATAGATTTGATAATTTCAAAAAGAAACATAGATTTGATAGATTAGCAGCTAATCCAGCTTTATTAATTAAATCACAAACAAAATTAAGAACGAAGAGCAAGAAATAACTTCATAAACACAAGCAGATCCATCAATGGAACTCGATGTCTCCAGAACGTACGTCACAAAACACACAACAGCAACAAGTTCACAAATGCCAGATTACGCAACAATCCGAAACACAAAATCATCAATTAACCCTAACTAAGCATTAATTAAACGAAATTAAGAGCAAAGAGCGAGAAACAACTCCATAAACACAAGCAAATCTATCAATCGACCTCGATGCCTCCAGAACGTACGTCACAATACACACTCACAACAACAGCAAACTACAAATATCAGGTTACGCAACAAACAGAAACACAAAATCATCAACGAAACCTAATACAGATCACATCAATTAATCGACGTCAGCAAGGATATGCAAATTAACAAAAGAGATCGATCGGTACAGCACAGAAAACAGAAGAAATTAACGCGGCTTTACGATTACGAGCCTCGGATTCAGAATTTCGTGTGATTCATCACTCCTGCGGAGCAGAAATGGAGGCAGCAAACAACGCAACACACTCATAACACACTCGCAACAACAAATTACAAATGCTAGATTACGCAACAAACAGATTCAAAAAATCATCACCAAAACCTATCTCAAATCACATCAATCGACGATGCAAAAGAACAAAACACGAGATCGATCGGCAGAGCACACAGAGAACAGGAGAAATCAACGCAGCGTTACAACTACGAACCTTAGATTCGGAATTTCGAGTGATTCGTCACTCCTGCAAAACAGAGCAGAGCAGAAATGGAGGCACAAACAACACAACACACTCGCAACAACAACAAATCACAAATGCCAGATAACGCAACAAAAAGAAACACAAAATCATCAACAAAACCTAATTCAAATCACATTAAACAATCATCTCAACGATCCAAATCAGCGAAACACAAGAGATCGATCCGTAAATCGCAGAAAACATACGAAATCAACGCAGCGTTACGGTTACGAACCTTAGATTCGAATTTCGTCTGACTCGTCACTCCTGCGGAGCAGAGCAGCTACAGAAATGGAGGCGTCTGGAGGTGGAAGAAGAAGAGAGGAAGAGAAATGGTGAAGCCAATGTCATTACAGTTTTTTGAAGTGGTAATGGTATTTATAATAATCGGCGATATTTGGGGGTCAAAATCTGGTCCACGACACGAGAAGCTCGTGAAGCACAGCCTCCGGTTTCCACCTCCACCATATATAGACAACATTGCTCTGCTTCCTATTTCTCTCCTTGCCATTTTTATTTTGGGTAATGATTGTGTTTGTGTTTTGCTTAAATTCGGTCATTTAAAAAAAAATTATTTTAGTAAATAAATACTCACGTGACTATAAACTTGAGGTCTCGAGCGATGCATCATATTTATGGATTGGGATAAAACTCAGTCGAAATAAATCAAGCCAAAAAACTAGAAAACTTAGCATTGCTTCGTGTTTGTACTGTAATTTTGCATATTAAAGTAAGGCCAAATCACAGTTTACCCTCTTTTATACCCTAAAAACTGATGGTCACCTCCAATTTTAAAACTCAACAATAGAGTATCTATATTATGGAGTTAAATGTTTTTCCTTCAAGTTAACGGAATATTCTTTATTATGTTAACATGTGCAGGTCACGTGGGGTCCTTTTTATGTATTTTTCATATGGCCCCTCATCCTTTATTTTTTCTTTGATTTTTCTCCAATTTTAGAAAACCACCATAACAACCCAATAGCTTCCCCGGCGCCGACAACCGCCGACCTAGCGGCCAAGCCGTACTCCTTTACCACGTTGGCCACCACCCATCTAGTCGTCTCCGATTGCATACATCGCCGGTTGAGACTTTGCAGCCACCTCCAGTTTCAGACGCCGTCGACGGAGGAGCTCGCCTCTGAACCTCCCAAATCTCACCGCGCCCTCCGCCTCCCTCTTTCTCTCTCACCGCCCCCGCCATCCTCGCCGCCTCCCTCTTCCTCCTCACCGCCCGAGCTCGTCCAAATCTGGCGGTTCCGGCGATTTTTCCTCGAGCTGCTCGAGCTTCTGAGCGTCATCAGCCATGTCAGAAGTTAGCCGAGAACCGTCAGAAGCTCATCTATGCCACCATCGTGGCCTTCCTCCACCCACATCTTAGCTTTTCTGGCGGTGGATGAGTTTTCGGGTGGGTGGTGCCCGCGTTTCATGACTGATTATGGTGGATATTGATGGGTTCATTGTGATTTTCCCATGGTTTTATCCACAATTTGTAGTAGTCTAACCCTAGCCCCAGTTCCAAATCCCTAAATCGAACTAGACCTTCAACATCAACATTTGTCTTTGCTTCTCTGACGAACTTAGATCAAGCCAAAGTCTCCAATCGATCTGAAATTTTGGGATTGGGAGTTCTTGATTTCTGGGTATTGATGGGTTTTGGGATTGCGGGTTCTTTGAATGAGATGAAGAGTGAGGGGTATTTTCGTCTTTTGTTACATTCTGTTAATGACATCCACTTATTACACTTAACTCCATAATATGGGTACTCTATTGTCGAGTTTTGAAACTGGGGGCGACCATATGTTTTTAGTGTATAAGAGGGGGTGGGGGGTTCATTGTGATATGCCCTTAAAGTAATTTGGAGAGTGTTTTAGTCTTTTTCTTATATTTGTACGTAGCTAAATATTGACGGTAGCTAAATATATATATATATATATATTTTTTTTTATACAGAAAGGAGCAGAAATATCTTCTTGCAACAACTTGAGGAACCTTCAAAGCGTATATATATAAGCTTGAACAAGGAATCAATAGTGTTCAGGAAAGAGAGTTTGCCTCTTAACCCTATATATACAAGCTTGAACAATGAACCAATAGTGTTTAGGAAATAGCGTCTGCAAAATATTTTCTAGCAACAGCCTGAGGAACCTTCAAAGCGTATATATACAAGCTTGAACAAGGAACCAATAGTGTTCAGAAAAAAGACTTTGCCTCTTAACCCTAGCTTGGGGATTTTGGCACCTTACTGCACCAAAGTAGTCTCCTACACCACCACTACCAAGGATGTGTTGAGTGGAAATCGATCATGAGACCTCTTCCTACTCACACAACTGGATTATCCAATTGCGCCACCCTTAGTAGTTTTGATACTCATTTTACTTATATATATATATAAGAGAAAAAAAGAATTACATCCATTAAATTATGGCCAACGAGGTGATGTCACATCACCGATTAACACCCATACCCGCCACAATGAATTTGTTGGCGCGGATCGCCCGTTCGGATCCATTTTCCTTTAAGTCTTGGCTGAGATTCCGAGCTCTCTCTCTCTCTATATATATATAGAGAGAGAGAGAGAAAGAAAGGAATTTAAGCCATATAATTTTGGCTAAACTATCTATTTGGGTCCCCAATTATTAGGAATCGACATATTTGGGTCCTCAATTAAGTAAACTACCTATGTGGGTCCCCAATTATCATAAACCTACCTAAATGGGTCTCGCCGTTACAATCCGTTAAGTGTGCCGTAAACTGCATATTTTCGCCGGAATTTGCAAAGTCTCGCC
>JAYMTK010000297.1:0-24819 GCA_036897405.1 Pelargonium myrrhifolium
TATTCAATAATGAGGTATGTTATTAAGAGTGTATCACCTTTCACGTTTTTGTAATGTGTAGAGAATAATTTTTATATTTGACCGTTAGATATATTTTAGTACATATGTAGATGAAATTCATATCGTCAATGTGTGTTTTACAGTTGGTACAATATAATAAAACTACAAACAACAATGAATGGTGAGGAAATTTGCGAGCAAATAACAATCAAATTGCGAGCAATTATATTAGCGAGCAAATTCCGAGCAAAATATTGCTCGGAAATTGCACACAATTTGCTCGGAATTAGTTTAGGTCAAAATTTATATTCACTTAAGTCATTTAGGGTCCCTTTCTTTTCACAAACCCATCTTCACGATTTCTCTTTCCACTGCAACCCATCTTCAAGAATCTCACCCTACCCGCCGGCGCTGCCGCTCCATCCCATCACGAATCGGAGCCCTAGCCTCCGCCGAGCAAGAGACCTTGCCGCCGCTCCTTCCCGTCACGAATCGGAGGTTGATGTAGAGAGGAATGTCTCTGAGCCTGAATTATCTGTGCTGGATGAGATTTTTTCTGTTGAATCGGGAGGATCTGTTTCAAGATTAGATGGAATTGATGATGATGGAGAACAGCAGAAAAAGGAGGTAAGTATTTGCAAAATGGAAGTTAACAGCCGTTTTCATTTGTAAAATACCATCTTTATTGTATTCCTGTTCTCCAGTTCACCTGTTGCACTGCTTGTTATTAATACTACTGGATAACTTGTTTGTGTATTTGGCAGGCTTGGGCTGCTAGTGGAGATAGTGAGGGGATAGCAGAACGCTTCTACGATCTTGTTCCTGATATGGCCCTTGATTTTCCTTTTGAATTGGATACTTTCCAAAAGGAGGTATTAATAAATACAAAATCTCTTCTACTCTCTGCTTGCCAAGTGTAGTTATTATTATTAGAGACTTAGGGTGACAAATGCTGAAGTGAAAGCTTACACAACTGTTTTCTGATTGAGAATGGAGTCCCATTGTTTTGGTTGATGTCAGTAACTCAGTATGTCAATTTTCGGGGGAAAGCTTTTATTCTAAGGCATATTGCTCTTGCTATATTGTTGGGGGCAGCACAACTTTGCAGTATTATAATTACGGAAGGGGATTTTTGAAATGTTGAGAAACTTAAGAATTATGCTGTCTTATTGTAATCTCTTTTTGTTTCTTTTTCTTCTTGGCAATCTTACATATGAAGAAAACTGCTGTTGTAGAATACAAGATAATATTTTTAGCTGTAAAAAATTAGTCACCTGTTCTGCATTTCCCTTGCTTCTTTTTATGAACTTCTTGGTGATATGGAGTTAAGAATGAGATAGTTTTCTCTATGATTGCAGGCCATCTATTACGTTGAAAAGGGAGACTCTGTCTTTGTTGCAGCTCATACATCTGCTGGAAAGACCGTTGTTGCAGAATACGCATTTGCTTTAGCATCAAAAGTATGTCCTATTGACAGTTCGACACTTTAAGTGCTTGGGTTATTTTATCTATTCAATAAAATGTTTAAATATTACTCATTGATAAGATCATAAGCGCATTTTCTTTTCTGATATCAGAACTTTCCAGACTCTCCTAATAAGCTTTTTCATACTTGTCATTTGCTATGCATATTTTCTGTCAAGTTTAATTTAGATTCTAATTTCATGCAGCATTGCACTAGAGCTGTATATACTGCCCCCATCAAAACCATCAGCAATCAGAAATACAGGGACTTTTGTGGCAAATTTGATGTCGGCCTTCTCACAGGCGATGTCAGCTTGAGGCCAGAGGCTTCTTGTCTCATCATGACCACCGAAATATTAAGGTCCATGCTTTACCGGGGTGCTGATATTATTCGTGATATTGAATGGGTAAAGGGCTCAGTTCTTACTTATTACTTTAAATTAAGTTCTTACGTTGAATTATACAACCTTTTCACTGCTTATTATAATTACTGACAAGAATTGTTTGGTCTTTGGATATATGGGGAGATAGGTTATTTTTGATGAAGTGCACTATGTAAATGATGTTGAAAGAGGTGTTGTATGGGAAGAAGTTATCATCATGCTTCCAAGACATATCAATATTGTTCTCCTTTCAGCAACGGTACTTATTTCTTTCATCCATATTCTGTCTAAACATTACTAGTGTAGATACTTTGTGTCAATGAACATGTACCTTGTATTCTATTTGTTTGGTGAGTTTTTGCTAGCTTAAAGTGCTGTTATGGTGGATGGTCATATATCTGCTACTGGTTTGATTGGTTGCCAAATTCTGAAAGGCATTGTATTGGTAGATTCCAGTACTTGGATGTTTCAGTGGATTGTTAGTAGTACTTAATGGTGAAGATGGAGGCACCACCTATTCTTACTCTGCAAAACAAATGGACTAGTAATGGAGTATCCCCCAAATCAATATATTCTTGCTACTTGAGTTTCTTCTTTGGTTATTGATCTCATGTGCCATTTGTAGCCCTGTGAGTTATTTTAATAGAAAACATGCATCATATAGTCAGACAGGAAGTTATAAGTATCAGATGCCACTGCCCTTAAAATATCAGGACAGCAGTCAGGGAACACTTCCTGTAAGACAGTTTTTAGCAGTCCATTTTCTTACTTGCTTCATTGGCTTGCCTTTCACATCCCATTAGATAGATGGCTGATACATATCTTATAGTGTCGTTATCATTTTGCAGGTACCAAACACAATTGAATTTGCTGATTGGATTGGTCGGACTAAACAGAAGAAAATTCGTGTTACTGGGTAATTAATATTGTGTCTCAGTAGTTGGAATTGAAACATTTTCCAACAATTATCCTTGTTGTCCTTAACAATCAACATGAAGTAGTGTGCTGTTTTGTACTTGACTTAAGAGTGTTTTGTTGTTGCCAGGACTACACAGAGACCAGTGCCATTGGAGCATTGCCTATTTTATTCTGGAGAATTTTACAAAATATGTGAAAATGAATGTATTATTCCCCAGGGGTTGAAAGCTGCAAAAGATGATTATAAGAAAAAGAATTCAAGTGCAGTTAGTGGTGGCACCAGATCATATGCTGGGTCTTCAGCCGCTCCTGATGGGGCACGAGCTCAGAAGCGTGAAATTCCTAATCGAGCCAAACAGAATAAGCATTCGGGTCCCCAGAATTTAGGGAACTTCTCTGGGACTGGTGCTGGTAACCAAAACAATGGTGGGAGCCAGAATAACTGGGGGTCAAAGAGATCAGAAGCAACTGTGTGGCTTATGCTCATACGCAAGCTCTCAAAGAAGTCACTTTTACCTGTATAGTATACTATCTTGAACTATATTTTGTTTCGTTAACCTAATCTTATCATCATCTGTTCTTAAACAAGAGAACATGCAAAACAACCTTTTGAAGTCTCTAAGAGTCTTGCTTCTAAACAAATTTCGAAAACAAGATTTTGAACATTTTCTCCTTTACTTTCATGTTTAGGTAATTATATTTTGTTTCTCAAAGAATCGCTGCGATAAATCAGCTGATAATTTGCATGGGACCGACCTTACCAGTAGTTCTGAGAAAAGTGAAATTCGTGTTTTCTGCGACAAAGCATTTTCCAGATTGAAGGGATCTGACCGGAATTTACCTCAGGTATTTTAGCTTATAGGTTATTTCCTCAAAAGAATATTGCCTATTTTTGGGTTTCATACATCTTAAATTGTTGTGATGGCAGATTGTCAGAGTCCAACATCTGCTTCATAGAGGGATTGGTGTGCATCATGCAGGCCTGCTTCCTATTGTCAAAGAAGTTGTTGAAATGCTTTTTTGCCGTGGTGTGATTAAGGTAAAGTTGTCTGATTACAGAATTGCTGTGCTTCATGTATATTTAGTTTCTGAATGCTCCAGTTACTGGTAACACATTAAGAAATTAATTTATCATAGTTGAGGCTTATTTAAAGCAATTTTTGGCATTTTATTGTATTTTTTTGCTTCTCTCGAAAGCTTTCATTGTTTGATGCGCAATTTTATTTATGTTACAGGTTTTGTTTTCAACTGAGACATTTGCAATGGGGGTTAATGCTCCAGCCAGAACGGTGAGCATTGTTTGGGATTTTCCATATAGGAAATACATTTATAGAGATAGTATCATTTTTTTTTTTCGGTTTCTATTTGTACTGTAGATCTTATATACTTTTACCCTCATCCTTCACAGACTTTTGCTTTTTAACTTAATTTTTATACTCTATTTTAGGAGAAGTTTCCTCTTGCAGCACAATTGACTTCCATTTTTATTATCTGAACAGTTAACATTTTTATTCTTGATCATAATATAATCCTTTTGCTGGCTTGCCAAAATTAGCATAAACAAATATATAGAGCATGACCCATTCTTGATCACGTAGGACTGTTTAATTTATTTTTGTTGTGAATCATAATAATTGCCAATATTAATTATTAAATTAATCAGTTACGAGTGTGATGATTGTATTTACTACACACCTTAAGTTGGCTGTACCTATTCAACGCACTGATCATGAGAGAGAACGTGGTATGGAAATCTACTTATTTTGTGATTTGCTGTGAAGCTCATTTTGTATCATGTTCTAAATCAGAAAGAGGTTGTATATATGCATATTTTAGTGTCAGAACTAATAATCATCAGAATGTATGTTCTATCAGTGGACTTATGTCATATTAGTGATGGGTTATTCCTTATAGAAAAGCTGATAAAAAATATTCTTTATTTAAAATTTGACCGGCTTGCGGATCTGTTTTAGGTTGTTTTTGATACATTAAGGAAGTTTGATGGCAAGGAGTTCAGACAGTTACTTCCTGGAGAATACACTCAAATGGCAGGTCGGGCTGGCCGAAGAGGACTAGATAAAATTGGTACAGTTGTTGTACTGTGCCGTGATGATATCCCAGAAGAGAGGGATTTGAAGCACGTCATAGTTGGAAGTGCAACTAGGCTTGAGTCCCAATTTCGACTTACCTATATTATGATCCTGCATCTTCTTCGTGTTGAAGAATTAAAGGTAGGTTAATATTCAGAGATTTGATTTGGGGCTGGACCTGTGATTGCCCAACTCTATTGACAATGTGTAATATCTGTCAACTTTAGAGTTTGTAGCATTGATCATCATTTTTTGTAGTCACTTCCAAAGCATTTAGCTTGATATTTGAATGTCAAATCTTCATCAAGCAGGTTAAGATTGTTTCAGATTTCTAATGCAGCAAGATGGAGACACATTCTTATTTAACTTCTTTCTTAGAAGGGAAAATTTAAAACCTTTTCTTCATAAACTGAATACCTTCCCATTTTGTACAAGTTTCTTATAATAAAGTAAGTTTTATAGGATGAAGTTTAGGTGTCCTGAGTGATTATTGTCATGATGTGTTTGTTGCATTCAAAGGATTTCTCTCCACTATTCAGTAGAAATGTAGCTGAACCCTACAAACCAGCCACTTTTTGCAAGATCCTCTTGTGTAAAATGCAATTCTAGTTTTATACGAACAGTTTGATGTTACAGACTTGCAGTACATTTTTCACCTATCATGAGTTCTTTTTCTCAATGTTGTTGGGGACTGCAATTGCAGGTAGAGGATATGTTGAAAAGAAGTTTTGCTGAATTTCATGCTCAAAAGAAACTTCCAGAACAACAGCAACTTCTAATGCGGAAACTTGCTCAGCCTACTAAGTCTATCGAGTAAGCTGGAAAGAATCTTGATTGTTAACTTCCATTGTAGCTGTCATTTTAATTGAATTTCTATGAACTTTTTAATTGCGAGGAATTTGCTATTTTTTGGCCGTGATCAGGAAAACCTTATTTTGGCAATTTGTGTATATTCTTGAAGGCATTTTCTTTTACTCATTCAAGATGCGTTGCATTTTACTCCATCGATTGCTTTTATTTTATTTTATTTTATTTATTTATTTTAAAAAGATGTTTGCTAAAGAATAATATGTTTTGACACAAGAAATAATAAATACACAAATTCACCACTGTAGCACGTTGATCTAACAATACAAGTTTCAGTCGGCACATGTGGCTGCACTCTGGCATCTTGCTATGTTCTTTACATTTTATGAAGGAAAAGGGAAGTTGTCATGTGTAAGCTCTATTATGATAAATGCTGATTTAAAGTAGCCTGCTGAGTGTATTCATGAGTTAGGATACGATTATAGCCATGGCGTCACAGTGTTTGTTGCTATCTATCCTTTCAAATGACTTTTAATGTGGATCATAACAATGTTTTAACTTTATATATCAACCATGTAAACAATATCAGTTTTTTGTCTGTTTGGTGCCTGCTTTTCTATCCCTAATCATATCTTTATGATTTATTGAATATGTATGTGTGTAGATGCATAAAGGGTGAACCAGCAATTGAGGAATACTATGAGATGTACTCTGAAGCTGAGAAGCATAGTGACCAGATGTACGAGGCTGTGTTTCAGTCTTCTATTGCCCAGCAATTTCTGACACCTGGAAGAGTGGTGGTTCTGAAATCTGAATCAGTAAGTTCTTATTTGAAATTAGCAGGCATTTTATCATTCTATGTCTGTTGGGAGCTTGGTCTACTTATATTTCTTTGTGTGGGAGAGAATCTTGATTCTTGTCGTCTGAGCTGTTAACAAATTTTTTGGTGCTGGATTCCGACTGTAAATTAAATTGCAATGGCTGATAGTTCCAATGAGTTGTGTATCTACTTGAGCGTTATTTTCAGCTTACAACTTTGATAAAATGGTAAAGGTTTCTAATTTTAAATCATTAAAAATGACAGGCGCAGGACCACTTACTAGGAGTTGTTGTGAAATCACCTTCTGCTAGTAACAAACAGTATATTGTTTTAGTGCTGAAACCTGAGCTACAATCAACATTGCAAACATCCTTGGCCAGTGGTAATTCACAAGATAAAAAAAGTGCCGAGTTCCCACAAGGTTATTTTATCGCACCAAAATCCAAGCGTGTTCTTGATGATGAGTATTGCTCTTCTTTAACTACACGTAAAGGATCGGGTGTCATCAACATTAAATTACCACACCGAGGTGCTGCTGCTGGAGTGAGTTATGAGGTTCGAGGAGTTGATAATAAAGGGTTTCTCTGTATATGTAATTGCAAAATAAAGATTGACCAAGTTCGACTTCTGGAAGATGGTAGCAGTGCTGCTTACTCTCAGACTGTTCAAGAACTGCAGAAGTTGAAAACTGATGGAAGTAAATACCCTCCAGCACTAGATCCGTGGAAAGGTATGCTCATTTCTTGATGAATAAATAATATATGGGGAAAGTTGAGCTGCATGAATCGAATAGGTTACATATGCTCTAGATGAATATAAGGTGAATTGCTAGTATCCGATAGACCTGGGTTTTGGGGTTTCCTTTGAACACATGCTCTACAGTCCTAAAATCCTCCAACTGATCTTCATTTTGGCTTATGGTATACTAAAGTCGAAAAGTTTGATCTTAATTTAGTGTTCACTTACCTTTTACTGGTGATACATTTCAGATCTAAAGTTGAAAGACATAAATCTTGTGGAAGCATACTACAAATGGATTAGGTTACTTCAGGAGATGGCAGAGAATAAGTGCCATGGGTGTATTAGATTGGAGGAACATATCAAGTTGGCAAAAGAGATAAATAGACACAAAGAGGAAGTTAATGCACTTAAATTTCAGATGTCAGATGAAGCGCTCCAACAGATGCCGGATTTTCAGGGTCGGGTATGTGCTTCTATCTTTTTCCTTAATTGTTCTGCTTTCTGGCTTTAGATTTGTTGTTTAAACTATTTCAACGCTTTGCTTGCACTAGTACTTTCTGAATATTCTGAAACTGTATACTTGCACAGATTGATGTTCTTAAGGAAATTGGCTGTATAGATGCTGACCTTGTAGTTCAAATAAAAGGCCGTGTTGCTTGCGAGATGAATTCAGGAGAAGAATTGATATGCACAGAGTGTCTGTTTGATAATCAACTGGATGGATTGGAACCAGAAGAAGCTGTAGCAATAATGTCCTCTTTTGTCTTTCAGCAGAGGAATACTTCTGAACCTTGTCTTACTCCCAAACTCTCTCAGGCCAAAAAGAGGTTATTCCTTATTTCTACCCCTAAACTCCCACCTAAATCTCATGGTTTGATTTATATTTTTTGTCATATTTTAGTAGATTCAAACCGAGGATTAATGCCGTCTCATGTATGAGCTAAAAACTTGAATCATGGCCATTATTGACCAATGTAGGATGCTCTGTATGAGAGCATTCAGGATGCACCGCTTGCGGGGCCGTCATTAGGAAGCTATTATAATATTAGGATTGATGCTCCCTCTCGTGTATGAGCTTCAAACTTGAATCATGGTCATTACTTGCCTATGTGTAGGATCCTGGTCTGAGAATATTTGGGATTGCACCACTTGCCGAGCCTTCATTAGGAAGCCACTATAATATTTTAGGATTCATTATATTTAACGTCTCCTTGGAAGTAATGTGCATGAAAAGGAAGGTGCTTATTAAGTTCAATCTTGAATCCTATGAAAAATGTTCGACAATAGAAGAATGTTCTTTGTCAGGTCTATTTATGAAAATTGGCTTATCTTCCTGATAACCTCAACTGGTTTTAATGCAAATTTATTGTAGACACAGTGCACTAATTTTTCCACTTCTGCTACGGCACTAACTAGTCACATTTGGTCCAGATTATATGACACAGCATTGAGACTAGGGGAGGTTCAAGCTCAGTTCAAATTACAGATAAGCCCGGAGGAGTATGCCAGAGACAATCTCAAGTTTGGCCTTGTCGAAGTGGTTTATGAATGGGCAAAGGTCCTTTTCGTTAGAACTCTCAACCAGACCTCTATAGCTAGTCTTTGTTTTTTGAATAACTTCTGATATAAACGTGTTACTTTTTGCAGGGCACCCCATTTGCCGAAATATGTGAACTCACCGATGTTCCTGAAGGCCTAATAGTGCGAACAATTGTCAGACTTGACGAAACCTGTCGCGAATTCAGAAGCGCTGCAGCTATCATGGGTAATTCTGCACTCTACAAGAAAATGGAAGCTGCTTCAAATGCGATAAAGCGAGACATTGTTTTCGCGGCCAGTTTGTACATTACTGGAGTTTAATCCTGTCGTTGCATGCAATGATGACATGTCCCGCCAACCCTTGGAAGCATGGAAGAGACTGTTTATCGCGTTGAAGTGACACAATTTGTGTATAAATTCCCAACCGATCTTTTCCTGTACACAGTGATGAAAATGTAAAATCATGGCAAAGGAAGGTGATTCATTGTACGGTTTTAGTTCAACCAATGTAATCAAAGATAAGAGTGTAGAAACCTGAATTTCCAAATCTACTGGTTTGAAAATGAAACTAGTTTCAATAGAAATCTAGTAACACCTAAAGTTTGACAATTTGCTTCCATTTGTAAACTAGTTTCCGCGTCATTTCTACACGTAACTTTTACTAATCCTTGAGCAACAATTTTGCAGAGGATACGATTGCATTGAACACATGCAACAATTTTTCAATCTCTTAGGCGATTTTAGTGGTTGAGTTGTGGTCTCGTGAGAGTTTTCAAAAGATAACCCACAAAACTAATCTAATAGCAATAATATTACTAAAACGAAAGAAATAATGGAAGTATTTTTGGATACTACATATCCATAATTATTCAAATCCAACCAAAGATCATATATTCTAAAGTATCAATTCAGCATGCCAGAAAAATCTAGCTATCAACCCAAAATTACGTAGAGAATTCTACTCTCCATCTAATTTATAGGATTGCAAAACTCAATATATAGTATATACCACAAACATGCATTATCTCATTCGTGCTAGTTTTATTTTTAGCAGAGTAACTTATCACAAACTTTGGCACCGAACAAAACAGACATTCACATCTACTCTTCGTCTCTTCCAGTACTTAGCGAGTGAGTTTCCGCAACTAAACTAGTTTCTGTACCTTTCTAAGCAACAAATAGGAGTCAAAAATCAACATTAGTAAAAAACATCAACAGGCATTTGTAGTCCAACGGTTAGGATAATTGCCTTCCAAGCAATAGACCCGGGTTCGACTCCCGGCAAACGCAACTGATTTTTTTTTTTTAATATTCTAAGATGATTTTTGTGCCCACTTATCATACTATTCTGGATATTTTTGGTGTGGTTGCTAATCACATGATGATAACAAACTTTTGAAGGTAAATAAATATCTTAATGTGTTGTGTGGGGTCAGGGGATGATAAGCTGTTAAGAGAAGGATCCAAATTGATGCAAATAATTGAAGCAGGTGGTTTCCTACCTTTCTCCTTTTTTGCCGCATGTATGATAGGTTAATTTCATTTTCATGGCCGACTTGAATGACCTTACGTGACTCCCAAGCAACCACCTAGCTAGGGCACTTTATTTTGGTTCCATCTGCACAACATTATATATGTTACAGGACACACATGATGATCAATATTATGCATGGATCCATTCTAGCTAAAACTGTATATAGTACTGTATGCTACTGTGCTAGCTGGGATGAAAATAAAATATCACATTCTATATACAGTATTCTACAAGAAGACAACAATGATCAGTCCATTATATATACACACTGTTGCGTTTATTTTCAATGCGCCTAATAGTTATTTCTATGCTTTGGTATGTTAGTATCCCATCCTACTCCTGTATTACTTTACAAGTTGATTTTTTTTGTTTTGTCTTAAAGTGAGGGTCACCTTTTTGTATTAAAAAAGTTAAATTTGTTGCAACTTATATAACATAAGATACATGAATAAATATACATCACATTATCTAACTTTTTTCAAAAAATAAAACACTTATTTTAAAACATATAGTAATTAAAATCCAAAATATGAAGGTAATTCGGTTTGTGGTATACAATAGAAGTGACAACTCGAATTTAAGAAATGGTCTTTTAAATCATCACGGAATTAAAAATATACTGACTTTATGTTTATGGATGTGGTTTTCTATCCAAATATAAAATAGATTTGATGTTTCCGATTGAAAAAGTAAGGGAACATATTTATTTTTCGATATTTGATCAGGGAATAAGACGATATTTCATTTTACTCTATGTTCTGGCTGCCCAATAAAAAAAATGGCAAGCCCCAAAATAAGAAAATTTGATTAGACATGAAAATAAAAGTTAAAAATAAAGGCACTCGAAGAAAATAAATATAATTGAGTGTTGCACAATCATAACAGTCAAGCTCACACCAATGCTTATTGAAAATTCATGCCAATAAAATCATCTATCACGTTCATGACGATTATTCTGTAAAGTTCTCGTTGTATTTATAAAAGAGGACCACCACGATTGTCAACCGCACAAAACATAGTTTGTTGAGATCGCGGATAATGCTTTCAATAGTAATCACTTGTCTTTATAAAAGTCATCATCTTAAGCATTATCTCATTACACTTACTTTTACCTGATGTCTCACCAATTTTTTAATATTATAAATTTTGCCGTAAAAATAGCCAAGTATGAACACAATTTTCATGAGTTCTATCAATCATCTCACTTTCACTTGAGTTCTCATTCATAGACTATCCCCTTCAATAATCTTTATAAATACCACATCTGTAATAAATCAAACGTTTAATGATTGATCATCTCACCAGAGACCCTCTTCAAGGACTTCATCTCTTGTATTCCCATCCCAAATACTTTTGTTATTTTTACCAAAGAAACTAATATTGACTAAAACCCTCTCAAAAATCTCCCCTCAAGGTTCTCTCCTAGGATCCTCACCAAAGTCATCAAACCCACTTCTAAGGACTGGAATATATGTTTTCACAAAACTACAAAAAGACATCACTTCTCACCACAAAACTCTAACATCACTCATTTTGTACTCACCTAAATCCACAATAATGAATTAGATTAAGACATGACTTAAGGAAGTTAACTATTGCATATTTATCGTCCTTTACGTCTAAATCAATTGCGTACATTACACTCAAAACGAGTAATGCGTTCTAAAGGCAATCGACCCCACCATAATTCCATCAAGTACGTACTTTGAGAAAGACGGTGTCGTTGTGACATCACCATGTTCAACCGTAACATCATTTTATACTCCATTCACAAAATTACCAAATAATCATCATCTAATATGTGCAGGTATAGATGCCCTTCATTGAATGAAAAAATTAAATATAATATGTACCGGTATACAACTGAAATGTCATAGTACAAACATTCTAATTTAGAATTAATTTGATAAAAATTACTCATTCTTTTTCAAAATAAGTGTCTTAATTTATATTTTGCGAAACTAAATAGAAGTTAGCTAGTGTTGTATATTTCATCTTATATCTCTACATACATGCGTTGTAAGTTGTAATAAACTCAAAAAATAAAAACTAACTTATTATATGAATAATATTGACAATTTATGCAAAACTATTTACATATATAAAAAAACATAAAGAGATCACTATTTTGGAACAAGAATACAACATAAACACAACACTTATTTTGGGACTAATAAATATAATAACATATCACATATGAACAAACATATTCACCATTTTCTTTTCGCTCATAAACTTATTGATACGCATATGAATGAAATCAAATAAATTATTACGTTAACATCAATTTGACACGACATAGCGTGAACCAAATTAAAAAACCTCTTTGTCTAAATATTTTACTGTCCACATAATATCAATTATACAATCCATTGAATCATGTCATAAAAAATATAAAAATGGAAAATTGTTGATGAACGAATGTGATTAATTAGGGATGGGTATCCAGGACAATAATAGGTGATGTCTCCCAGAAGCCTAACTAAGATAAGAACATTGTCAAGTTCAGTTAATTAAGAGAAACCATACAACAAAGAAAAACAACAAATTATACCTAAAGCTCTCATAAATCAGTAAATTATGAACCAATGATGTGATATTTATTATACATACATTGAATTTGAAATACTCATAAATGTCATAAATTTAAATCTATCTGAAATGATCAAATTCCACATTATAATATCTGAATAATAGAAACGTAGAGCATGGCACATATTAAGGAAATTGAGCTTCTTCCTCTTGTCTCTGTGTGCCACTGTCTAAAAATACCTACTTTCAAAACACTGTTAAATAGAGCTTCCATGGACTCATCAAAATCATCCACACCTCTGTATTTTTTCTCTGCTCCCACAACCACCTGGCTTCTCTGCTATTAGCTACATGTTGCCTAGCATGCTCCTGTGTTCTTTGCGCTGCGATAATTCCAGGTAACTAAATTAACTACATGTTCTTTTCGAGATAAAAAAATCTCAGCTAAAAAATTATATGTTGAGACTCTGTCAGAGATATGATCTCATGATTTGAAACTTACATCCGTTTTGATAAACTTGTGGATTTGAAGCTCCCCTTGATTTATTTCATTGCATCTTGGAGAGTTTCAACTGATATTGATTGATTGAACATTCATGGTCAAGTTTGACTATATTTTTCTTCTTTCAAATCCTTGTTTTCCCGGTGTCAAGGACTTCAAATTTATATTTGTTCATAACGAGTGCTTGCTAAAAATGCAGCCTAAAAACAAATTCTTTTATATCCAATTCATGAAGACGGATAATACATGTTAGATAATGCATGCGTTATCTCTTGTAGTTGGTGTAACACCTTAATCTATTATTTGAATCTCATGATCTTTTTTGTAATTCATTAAAATTATTTTACCTTTTTATTCATTTAAGGATTTACGATGTTTATGAATGGTGTCTTCATTTTCCGAAACCCCTATATTTTTTTTTGGGTTTAATAACATGGGGTGTTTTAAGTAGACTCGAAAACTCGAGGTTGAAAACTTCAAACCGTTTAACTATTCTAAACTAATTCTCATTCGAGTATGGGTCAAAAATGGAAGTTCTCAAATCTCAATTATGAGAGAGATTTTTTAATAAATTTGGCGCAAACACCACCGGCCCACCCAGTGCTATTGAATGGGCTTCAGCTCTATAAAAAAGTTTATGGGCCGAAATCAAGAGTGAAGCCCAAACCTATTACTTACTCAGACACTCACCACGTGACCACCACTAGCTCTGCTCATTCACTCACGGACTCACCTACGCAACCAACTCCACTATCAATCTCTATTTCTCTACCATACACTGTACACAGATACACTACGCGAAGCCACTGACTGATCCATTATAGTAAAAACCCATTTAATTTGTATTTTAATATTTTATATATGCAGCGCAAAGAAGAAGAGAAGCAGCAAAGTGAACCTGGAACCGGAATTTGACTGGCGCACCTCTCCGCCTCCTCCCTTGCACAAACTCTCCGCTTTCGCTGACCACAACACCGCTACTACTCCTTCCAGGTCAGTCACTGACGTCATCATTTTCCTATTTTTGGATAGTCTTGGTTTTTGCTTCTACTGGCCACTGCTATCTTACGCCACTGGTGCTACCATGATTATCCTGCGCACCTACCCCATGATGGGTCTTCACTCTCCACTCCATTTTTATCACTGTCTTCTCTCGAGTGTTGACTCTTTGTATCTGTTTCTTCTGTGTTTGTGTAATTCATTTACAGAAACGGAGTGTTCAAGACGAAGAAGAAAATGGCTTCAAATTTCTCGGATCTGATTCAGAGAGTGACGGCTTCTTGCTTGCTGCACCCGTTGGCCTCCACGCGCCAAAATTCCTGCCTCGGAAAGCCGCGCACCGCCGGAGATGAGGAAGATTCCGACGACAGCGAGTACGATTCCGACGCCGAGGTCGTCGACAATGGGGACGAAGGGAGGTTTGGGGTTTGGAATGAGCATGAGCCGGAGATGGACCAGGAGGCGCACATGGAGATGGAGATGCTGATGAACCAAGTGTTCGAGGCGGTTTCGTCGATGAAGAGCGCGTACATGGGGTTGCAGGACGCGCACAGCCCGTGGGATCCGGAGAAGATGAGGTTGGCTGACGCGGCGGTGGTGGCGGAGCTGAGGAGGCTCGCGGTGTTTAGGGAGAGGTTCAGGAGGTGTGTTGGGACCGGTAACGGTAACGGAGGGAGGAGGAAGAGCGGCAATGGTGGTAATGGACTGACGGCGTCGACGGTGAGGGAGGTGGTGGCGCCGTACGAGGCGGCGGTGGAGGAGCTGAAGAGGGAAGTGAAGGCGAGGGAGGCGGAGATTGCGAATCTCAAGGAGAAGCTGAGTAGCCTCAATAGTCTCTCCGGCAGTGGACGGAAAGGGAGATCTCAGTCAAAGAGGAGAGTCAGTTGTTTCCAAGGTCGAGGTATGAAGTGACCTTTTTACCCTTTCTGTATTTTCTTTTGCTAAAAGAATTGAATTTTGTGTTTGGACTCGATTTACCTAAAATGGTCAACTTTTGATGAAAGCTGTAGTAGCAAAGACTATTTTGAGTCCAAGTATGGTGATTTTTTTTATATTTATTTTTAAAATCAAATCGGATCCGAACACAAAAGTTTAAAGAACAAATCTGTGTGTTTTACCTTTACTTGACACTGAACTGAAAAATGATCCATGATCATGGCAGTAGCTGCAACTCCGGTGCCTGAGCTATTTGAGGCAACAATGAGCCAAGTGAGAGAAGCTTCAAAATCATTCACGTCCCTGCTCCTCAATCTGATGCGCTCCGCTCAGTGGGACATCGCCGCCGCAGTCCGTTCCATTGAAGCCGCCACGGCCACCTCCGAAGCCACCTTCACCTTCAACACCACCAATGCTCAACACGCCAAATACGCGCTGGAGTCCTACGTTTCATGCAAAATCTTCCAAGGGTTCGACCACGAGACCTTCTACATGGACGGAAGCCTTTCCTCGCTGCTCAACCCTGAACAATTCCGGCGAGACTGCTTCACGCAATATCGGGACATGAAGGCCATGGACCCAGCTGAGCTTCTCGGGGTCCTGCCCACGTGCAACTTCGGGAAATTTTGCTCCAAGAAGTACCTCTCCATTGTTCATCCCAAAATGGAAGAGTCCTTGTTCGGAGACCTGGAGCAACATCACCAGGTCTTGGCCGGAAACCACCCCAGGAGTCAGTTCTACGGCGACTTCTTGGAGCTGGCTAAGGTGGTGTGGTTGCTACACTTGCTGGCATTCTCACTTGACCCGGCACCAGGTCAGTTTGAAGCGAGTAGGGGAGCCGAGTTTCATCCCAAGTACATGGAGAGCGTGGTCAAGTTTTCAGGTGGGCAGGTGCCGGAGGGTTACGTCGTGGGTTTCCCGGTTAGCCCTGGGTTTAATCTGCGGAACGGATCAGTAGTCAAGTCGAGGGTTTACCTGGTGTCCAGCTCCAGGACATGAAATCACCAGATTCAGAGGTTGTGCTGCTTAGTTGTGTGGAGTGAGGAATGAGGAGTGAGCTGTTCCTACTTGGTAGAATAATTGGCTAGAGACAATCTAATAGTGTGTTAGATTAGGTTACTAATGTTTATATATGCAAGTGCTTGGATTTGCAGTTTCACTAGCCTGGTATGTTTTGTTTCAGTCAAAATAATCTCTGAAAAATGAGAAACTAGTATCTTCAATCCGTTTCACCAACTCGGATAATAAGTTTTGCCTGAATAATTCAATTAGGCAACACGAATCTCTACAAGAACATTCTAGCACAATAATGTGTCAATAAAGAATTGAATGGGAAATTAAGTAGCCTTTACTCTTGGGACATGAATGATAAAATTCTACTTCACAGAATGAATAGTGTAGACCTATTCCATCGTACAAGTGCAGGTTGTGCAGAAGTGCACGAGCAGAGGCAACATGTTTCTCTCTTGCCAAAAAACCCGTTGAAGTTGATAACGCAACAACTAAACAAATACCTTGAAATTCTTTGGCATAGTTCAAAACAAGTAACTCTAGACTTCAAGCCTGAAAATGTTTCTTGGCCTGTCATGAATACAAAGAGGAATAATGAGCACTTCAAGACTAGGCAAAGAACAAGATAGTTGTATCGATGCAATAAAGTGAAACCAAACTAAGTCGAGCCTCATTTCAAATAATAGAAACTCGTTTTGAAACTCAGAATTCTGCAGAGCTTTCCAAGACATAATAAAGCATGCTACTACAATCTAAGGACAAGCATATGCCAGTCGTTTAGAGTTTGCCTACCAAATATCTTGAGACTGGCGTATGTGTAAACATCTGTATAGTGTGTACTTACACTCTATATGCAACTACAAGAGCCGTTCTCCTATCTATAAATACAAAGCACAAAATGGAAATACTGGTCTAATACTTCACCAGTTTTACAACGGTAGTTGGATAACAATAAATAAGGTCTAATATTAAGTAAAATTTTGGTCATGTTATCTAAGTTGTTAAGTTTTAAAATGTTTGAGTAACAGTTTCCTCAACCAGACTTAAATCCAACAAAATGATTAGTTTAGAAAGTGAGGATCAGCAGTTCCATTTGTTGTCGGAAAAACTTATCATTGAATTTGCTATGATACGAAAGAACTGATTCTAGCAAGGCGAAAAGCTCAAAAAGCATTATCTGAAGAGAAGCGAGTGTTATATACAATTAATAGTGTAAATTTGAAGCAGGTGGTAAGCAATACATAATTCACAACTGAAATCAGATTGCAGTCAAACAATTTGTATATCTTACCTGCTCAAAAGTCAGAAACATGATTGCATTCCAGGATCCCAGCCGACCAAAATTAGGGAGGAACCCTTTGTAAAATGCGAAAAATCCCTGCATATATTAGCCAGTATCAGTTACTAGTTATTTGATGAAGCCAAAGGTTTCAACTAAACATTTCTCATCAGATATCAACTCTCTGTTCAAGATTAGCTGTGCATTTTGTGGGTTATCACAGAAAAGTTTGTTTTCCTTTAGGCATCCCACTTTAGAAAGCGGATGCTAGAAAGTGATTACAGACTCATATTATTGAAAAAGAACAACACTAGATTCTTGCTATTAGATCTAATACTTAATTCTGAGGGAGTGGGGGTAATTGATGACAGAGAAAGTATAACATATTTCTTCAATTACTTGAGCACATGTTAACATATTGATGTTCCCATCTTAAACACTACAATAGCAAATGCCAATGCATGCATTTCAAATTTGTTCCACTAATATAGTTCATCACCAACAGGTTCTCCACAATAAAAGTCTATTATTCTGAGCATAAATACCAAACCACAATTATAATAATGTAGGATACAATTTGTGCACTAGATAGGAAGAAAAGTCAAAGAAAACAACATACCTCATTCTTCAAAGTTTTGACAAAACAATCGAGTGTATTTTTGTAGTTTGAATCACCCATCATTCTAGATTTCACCTGGAACAGAACAAACATCAACACACCAAATTCACCTCAACATCTATTGTTCAATAACAAGAAAGGTAGAAAATAACACATACCACATCAATAGGAGAACCGATACAGACTGCAAAGAAACCTGCACCTAGACCAGCTAGGAGATGAGTTAAAATATTATCCATAAACCCTGGAATTTTCAAAATTGTCTGCACGAGCATAAAATAAATAGATTAGGACATTATTGCGATCAATGTACTAGACTTAGAGGCATAAAACTATGACATGTATTCAACTTGAGAATTTCACATTGAACCAACCTGTTTCACTTGATCGTAACTGGCAAGTTCAGCAGCATTTATAATAGCATTCCTTGCAATATTGGGACCAATTCCTGTCCATAGAGCCCCTAGTCCTTCCTGATCAGTAAAATAAATTAAAGAGGGTTAACATAATCAGAGAATAGGAACACAGCATTAATTCAGACAACCAACCTGTCTTGCTATGGTAATATAAGCATCTAAAGCTCCAGAGTAACGCTTAGGCACCCCAGGTGGCAATTTTCCTTCAGCCTGAAGTCGTACTTTAACAAGATCAGTTGGACTAGCCACCAGTATTGCTAATGCACCTGTTCGATGTGATCAGTTTTAATTTACAATAAGTTCCATAGGACCCAGTCAGAAATAAGGAACAATAGAAACAGCAACAGTTATAAACTAACCAGCATATGGCAAAACAAGATCTTGATGCATGTTATAAACTAACCAGTATATGGGGCTCAGTTTCCATAATATAGGTACTTACCAGTCAACAGAGCAGCAAGTATTTTCTGGTACAAAGGAACTTCCCCTATAAAAGCACTGCCAACAAGAAAAGTTTTAACCTGTTCAACAAATAGTTTATTCAAACATATCAAGTCTTAACTGCAATATCACAAACAAAAAGTTAATGGTATTGATTAGGCAAAAATATTTGAAACTTACAGGACCATATAACCCAACCCTTAAGCCTCCATAAAGACACTGGCGATGTAATCCTGGAACAACACCTTTCCATAGTGATGCAAAACCTTCTTCCCTAGCTATAGTAGCAATAGTTCCCAACAAGCCAGTGTATTTTGCTGTCCCCACTCCATCCCCTTGGTTTGCTTTCCTTTGAAGCTGAAGCCTAACTTTAGCAGTGTCCAGGGGTATAGTGCAGAACTACACAAAATCCAAAACATGTAATTAATAGGTATGTAATCACTTCACTATTTCTTTGAGTATGGACTTATATTGGTAAGTATTGACATGTTACCCTAAAGAATTAGTTATTTCACCCAAAGGGAGAAGAAAAACATGACATACTTAACATAACACTAAAAGACTGGAAAAAAGTTTTGAAAAGATTTATCTTTTGATTGGAATACCACCAACCAAGTACAATAAATTTGATTCAGAGGGTGGATACACCTTCATTATTGCAGAAAAAGTTCCTAGTTAAAATATTAATTGGGATTTATAATATACAACAAAAAATAATGGTCAAGTGTACGTTCATCTCGTCTTTAGATTTTAAGAGGATAGTGACAAATATCAGAAAGTTTAAAAAGAATATGGAAAAACAAATAAGGTTATGAAATAATTCTTTAATCCAGTATTTAGATTCTTCAACAATATCATGTAAATGTTGGGAATCAAATGCTTTAAGAACAGCAAAAGCAAAACTTTTTCAACACAAATTAGCTTCATACAAAGACACGAGAGAGAGAGGACATAAATTAGCTTCATACCATCTTTAAATCCTGATCTTAGCTTAACAGTTCCTTTTCACTTTTTGAAGTTGATTTAGCATATTTCGTATATTCTTTACTAGTAAGAAAAGCATTTCATAGTTTTAACATTTCCAATTTTTTGTATTTGCTAGCCTTAGTGTTTTCCATTCTCTAGTATTTCTTAATTTTAGCTTTTTTAGGTCACCCGTTATCCTTTATATATAGACTGTTCTATTCTACGTATGAATCAATCAATAATTAAATTCTTCATCATCCAGAGTTTGAAACTTCAAATACTAGACTTACTGATATCACGATCTATTCAGGTATTTAAAATCATAGAAACATAGTCAAATTCAGTACTCCAGCACCAACATTATCCTGTAATATAGACTGAAGTACTCATTTCTGTCAAACTCAAGAAAACATAAGATGAAGTTCAAATCAAACGAACGACCAGAGTAGCTATAGTTTACTAAAGCGATTCACAAACGTCAAATCTAAATACAAATCATCTTCATGTTGGCACACACTACTACCCAAGTGACTTTGTGTCGGGACTTGGGAGGGGAAAAACAGACTCATTTTGGATCTCGATGGCCACATTATCTGTTATATGATGAAACCATCACCTCATTTCCATTTCAACCTTCATAATTCCTTTTCATCTAAACTTCAATAGCGAACCATTGAGAAAAAACTATGGTACTAGCTCTTGTCAGACAAATATTTTTCATGAAAAAGTTACAATTAGTTCAGAATCAATCTGCAAAGCATTAGCGTTGACCTTAATTGGTACAAAAAATAGCACAATTCGTGTTTCTGAAAATCATATCTCCATCAAAACTTAAAAAAATCGTGTAACACAGAAGTTAAACAATTCATTGATCTAGTTACGAGCATTCACTATTAATTCCATAAGCAGTTCATAAATGTGAACGATAGAATAGGCCGAGAAAATCATATCGTACCTCGGCGAAACATGCCGCAAAAGCGCTGCACAAGAAGGTTTGGAGGACCGAAATCTGGAGATCTACCATTGAAAGGTGTGAAGGAGAGCTGGGAAGTGGAGATGGTGTGTTGGAGAAGCAATTCTGGAGAATTTGGGGGATGAGATTAGGGTTTTACAGAGTGTAGATGGAGAAATTAAATGCGAGAGATGCTTCATTGACAATCATTCGGAGGATTTATACTCTCGTCGACATCGTCACCGTCTCCAATCTTTTGGTATTTGGTACCAGTAGTTGTTGTGGCAGTTAGTAGTGAAGTGCTCTACTGTTCTTGTCGACTGGAAACTACTTGTCGTTTAGCGATAATTAACTAATTACTCTACATTTTTATACCATATTTTATTTTATAATAATTCAATTCCGATTAAATAAATGTTCACTTCCTTTATGGAAATTAATTCAACTACGAAAATTGCAATATACTAAATTTGTTAATTACTTTGTTGGTGATGTATTTAGCGTGTAATTATTATTATTATTATTTTTGATATAGCAATGGAAGCAATTTGTTGTATATGACAAACTGAATAAATTCTGCTGTTAGGAATGTATAACATGATAATTTGTATCTTATTAGATTATGTTATTATTTAGTGAGATAATACAAATCTAATCCAAGTTACTCAAAAATCATCGTATTTTCGAGTCCCAATGGCCAATGAAGATGATGCAAAAGTTTAAGTTGGAAGTAAATTTAAAAACCATATCCTCAAGAAAGAAAAAAAAAAGAAAGTAAATTTAAAAACCATTGGATAGAATTTAGTATTGATGATTTTTTTTATTTATGAAATTTAAAATTAATACGGTACTTTTGGGCCTTTTGAACAAGTATAAAATTAGGCCTTCTCGATTATGGGCCTATGAAATTTCAGTCCAATATATTTCAGCCCAGTAGGAATGGGCCTTATTGGACCAAACACCAAAAAGAAATGCTCATTTGGCGGTCCGCAGCATCACATAACCCACGGGTAATCGGCGGCAAAAAACCGAAATCCCGCCAACCAAAAACAGCTTTACCATTTAAATCACTTAATTTTCCCGCGGCCGAAACCGGACCGAACCCGCACCCGGACCGATAAATAAGCCCTAAACCGCACAACTCATCCCTACTTTTGCCTCCACAAATCGTCTTCTTCAATTTTCCCTCTCCCTCCAAAACCCTAACCCTAGTCCCTAAGCCGAGCTCGGATCAAGATGCTCGAACTCAGGCTCGTCCAAGGTTCTCTTCTCAAGAAGGTTCTTGAGTCCATCAAGGATCTGGTGAACGATGCCAACTTCGACTGTTCTGCTACTGGATTCTCGCTCCAGGCCATGGACTCCAGCCATGTGGCTTTGGTGGCTTTGCTCCTCAGATCCGAAGGTTTTGAGCACTACAGCTGCGATCGTAACATCTCCATGGGCATGAATCTCAATAACATCTCCAAGATGCTCAAGTGCGCCGGAAATGATGACATCATCACCATCAAAGCTGATGACGACTGTGTCGTTACATTCATGTTTGAAAGCCCTAGTAAGTTCTGGTTTCAAAGAATCTCTGGTTTGTTGACTTCAGTGTTCATGTTCTGCTGTTTGGATTTGGACTCTTGGGGTTTTCTCTGAATTAGGTTTTAGTGTTTTCTAGTTTCTTGGAGTTCTTTTTTTTTTCTTTCTTTTTCCTAATAGTAAATAATCTTCTGGGAGATGAGAAAATACATGAACAAGAACTAAGATTCCGCATAATTGTGTGTTTTTTTATTTTAAAAAAGGCGTTTGAAATGAAGTTTGATCCCCTCAGATGCTGCTTGTTCTGTTTCTTAGCGCCCAAATCAGAAAATATGATAATTTTGCAATTTCCTCATTTTGATTACTCTCAGAGTTTACATTATTTTATTTTCTCTTTGTTGTGGTTGTGCTGTAATTTGTTCTGGCTTCTTGGCGCCCAAATCAGGAAATGGTCAATTTTGATTAAATTATGGCATCATTTTATAATTTCTCCATTTTTTATACTTAGAATTGACATTATTGTCTCTTTTTTGTGGTGAATGATTACAGCACAAGATAAAATTTCTGATTTTGAGATGAAATTGATGGACATTGACAGCGAGCACCTTGGGATTCCCGAAGCTGAATACCATGCTATTGTGAGGATGCCTTCATCTGAGTTTGCTAGAATTTGTAAAGATCTCAGCAGCATTGGTGACACTGGTACTGTACAAGTATTGGATCTTTTATATAATGTGGTATATAAATTTGTATACTTATTTAACAAGCATGCTGATGAAATTGTGGGTTTGGATTAATGTGTGTTTGCAGTTGTGATCTCCGTTACTAAGGAAGGTGTCAAGTTTTCCACTAGAGGTGACATTGGAACTGCAAATATTGTCTGCAGACAGAATACTACAGTGGACAAGGTTTGTTCTTGCAGCTTGCTGTCCATTGGTTTTTGGGGTTGAATTTTAAAATCACTATTGATCCATTAACTATCCTCCTATCTCAACATTAAGTTTCCCAAAATTTATTATATACTAAAATTTAACAGATAATTTAACCTATATTTGGTCCTGTGTTTTGCATATGTGCTCAATTAAGGAGGTTAAGTAGTGTGCAAATTTTGGGATAAAATGAAAAATATATATATTTTTTTATCAATGACTACAAAATTGTATGGTACGAAGGTGCAATGATGATTTTGAATATAGTTGGAGAATCAATTATGATATGCGAGTATAGTTGGAGGATAGTTTATAACATTAATCTCTTTTCTTAATTCTTGTGGTGTATCCCCTTAGTTTTGTTGTAATTGTTTATGGATTCAAGTGAGATTGCTTGTTAATGTGTGTCATGTTTGGCAAAAATATTACAGCCGGAGGAGGCTATAGTTATCGAGATGAATGAGCCAGTTTCGTTGACATTTGCACTGAGGTACATGAACTCCTTCACGAAGGCAACCCCTCTTTCAAACACTGTAACTATCAGTCTGTCGTCGGAGCTACCCGTTGTGGTTGAGTACAAGATTGCTGAGATGGGCTATGTCAGGTTCTATTTGGCTCCCAAGATAGAGGAAGATGAAGATGAGACTAAGCCTGAAGTTTAGATTCTATGTTGTTTGACTAGCATATTTTTGCATCATTATGCTTTAGAATTGATGTTGATATAATTTTCATGAGGTCTTCAGCTCATCAAGCAATGGATCATTAATCTAGAAGAATTTCAAAAATATGTAATGTTGCCACTTGTGAGTTAGAGAAATGCTGAAGATTCTTTCATGTATGGTTGCTTTTTTATGTGTGCATGAATGCTTTCATATTAACACAATCAAGTAGATACACACAATCAGTCACAATGACACTGATTTTTAGAGAAATGTTTTCATATTACCTGAAAATAACACAATTTAATTTAGCTAAACGTTGGTTTATTTTGGCGATCCTAATAAGTTAAAATACATCTGCATTTTCTGCTGCACCGATGGCGATTTCTGTAGTAGTCAACTTGGCCAATATTGGGCTCTCCAAAATTTGAAGATTTGATTAAGATATAATTTCTAACTAGTATGAGACCCGGGTGATGCACGCGTAAGTTATGTATAATAATAAGTACAAAAAATACTAAAAATGTGTATCTATTATTACAATTGATATGATAAATATAAATTTCTTAATTACCGGAAAAATGTGTTATTATATATTATACATTATTATTTTCAATTGACTAATCAAATACGATAGATATATAGATAACATTGTTGGAAAATGGATACATGAAAAAGAAAAGATAACTCATAGATCATTGAGTTTCATGAATATGAAATAAAAAACAAACATGAGTAGTTTATCATAGATGAATGTA
>JAYMTK010000298.1:0-24779 GCA_036897405.1 Pelargonium myrrhifolium
AGAGGATAACACTAGTGCCTTGGATTTGATAGTTGATAATATCATGTCGATTAGTACAGGCTTTCTAGTATGCAATTTCATTTAATTCGTCGAACGACAATCGGGTAGTTCATTCTTTATATCTTCTATTTTTGTTTGAGGGGTTAAAAGCTAAATTAGTCTAAATCCGTCGATTGATGTTTCAATCTTGTTATGCTTTGATTTGTCTAATTGATTTCTTCATAACTCATTTCCTATAAAATAAATAAATAAAATCATTTTGGAAAATTTATCACGTATTTGTAGATCCGGCCGCCCTCCACCGCCACTTACTCCTTATCCCATAAGTCAATTGAGCCCATCCTTGACTGCCCCTTCCCATTTGTTGATCCGTCTCCCACAACCACTTCTCATGTCTTACGCTTGAACTGCATAATGACCTCATCCTCGTCTCCAACCTCACGGATCTAGCACTCACCAACAACAGTCGTAGCCAAGGACCGTTTATAGTCATCTGAAACTTCTGACATCCGTTTCCTTTGGCACAACAGACCCGGAAGCAAAAAAAAAAAGGCAATTCCACCCACTCTCGAACGACCTCGCACGAGTGCCTCCCTCGCCACCCTCGCCTCCGCCACGATACAACCTATGACCAGACCACCACCACCGGAGACAAGCACCACCGCCTTTGTCACATATTGTAGTCACAGTCCCTACTAACCTACGCCATCCACCTTCTCCGGCAAAGCACCCATCCCAAGACCACCGAAGCTAACACCCAACCAGCTTTTGACAGTTACATTCACACATCACCATCCAGACCTGTCAACGTCACGGATGTCCCATAGCCGCCGCCGTTGTCTCTCACAAACCTTGTACCCTCAATTGTTGACTTTTATCCCTTTTATTCTATCACCACCCAAATTTTATTTACTTTTATTGGAAAATAGGTTTATAAATTTTCAATAATTTTAAGCTTTATTTTGTAAACTATTTTATATTTAAAGGACCTTAACTCTTACATAATTAAGTAAAAAAAATAAAAATAAAAATCTACATAATAATATGTAATTAAAAAACACTCAATTTTAAGTTTTAACGTTTCTCGTAAAAGCACATTTCATCTTCGTTCTTACCAAACACGACATTAATTAAAGAATAAATGAGCTGGGCCTCAAGCCCAAGGTTATGGGCCCAAAAAATCAGAACCGTCTATTTCTTAATCAACGGCCTGAAGTTAACCGAGTGACGCTACGCCAAAATCCTCGCCCTCTGATTGGTCCAAATACCTCAACCCGGTCAACCGGTGACAACCTACCCACATCGCACCAGAGTCGTACTAAACCCGTAACCGGCTTAGCCAGTTGCCTGTACCCAGCTCACCAATATTTCACAGCAAGAATTTAATTAGAGAATTTACAAATACCTCCCCTTAATTATATCCACTCTGCACACAATTACCCAAAAAACTAAATTGCAGCACCTAACTCCTTTTTTTTTTTTTTTTTCCTCTTGTAACACATTACTATTATAAATTTGTCTCAAACCATAATGTGAATTATAATTAACATAAGAGTGTCCGGAATCTCAGCCATGATTAATTAGCTTAGATTCTCAGCCAAGACACAAAGAAAAATGGATCCACAAATTCATTGGGACGGCTATGTTTGTTAATTGGTGATGTGACATCGCCTCATTAACCATGATTTAGTGGCTGAAGTCTAAGCCAAAAAATCATGGTTGAGATTCTTTTTTCTCTTAACATAATATTATGTTAGTTTGAAAATATATAAGCCGCGTGTTATACTTATCGGAGAACCTACAATTTTGATGAATTGTAACGACAATTTCTAACTTTTGGAGAATGTGTATTGGTGACTCATAATGTATATAAAAAATGTACTTTTGAAAATTTAAGAAAGTTTTACAATATCTGACACGTACACGCTGAAATTAATATATATAAATGAAAACTTTAACTTTAACTCACGTATTTTTAAAATACGGTATGACTCAAAGCAAGCTCGTGTTGGCTATTGTACACAATCCAAACAACCAATTTGTGGGCATGATAGTTTACACTAAATCCTGATATGTAATCCAAAACTCGGCACTCAAATGAAACTAAGCTTGAAAAAAACTTGATCCGAACCCAAAATTCAAATGTTTAGTTCTACAATTCTACTAGCAAAACATATTGATAAATATGATTGACACAATGATTTTGGAAAAATTCAAAGCAGTTGCGTAAAAGTTTTGATAATCATGCACATGATCAAAGTAATCGTGAGAACTAACATTGATACATGATTATACTAACAACCAAAATTTGATTTGACTTGAAATAGGCATGATCACAAAAAATAGTTATAACTAATTTTTGGGTCGTGTCAAGTTTATCCCAAGAAAGTTGTAGGACAGATCAGGCTAGATAACTCCGAATATTATTACTGAAAATGAAACTGTCCCATTTCATGTCCCAAAACTCAATATACGAGCAATCCAAAATCGAACCCGATAAAACTTGACCGAAATTGAAATCAAATTATACACTGTACCAACAGACTATAACGTTAAATCTAAAGGCCACAATGATTTGTAAAAAATTGTGATAGTAATGTGTGAGAAAAAAGTTTTTGAGTGATCATATGCAAAAAAGACATAGTTTAAGGACTATATATGCAATTTCAGCTATTTAATTTTCTCATGCACACACACCGAGTCACACAATACAAGCTCTCTCTCTCTCTCTAGATTTCCAATTCTGTTTCACACACACAGATCTCTTTCTCTCTCTAGGGTTCTCGGACTCTTTCTCTCTCTACAGCTTCTTCGAGCTCTTGCGAGGCTCGATCTGGTGGATTCTCGCGGCGAAGCGAGGGTCGGCGAAGCAGGTTCTGGTTGGATCGGAGGAGAGAGGAGGCTGATTTGTTAGCCAATCATGTTTTTGGTCGATTGGTTCTATGGAGTTCTCGCGTCGCTCGGGTTGTGGCAGAAGGAGGCTAAGATCTTGTTCTTAGGGCTTGACAACGCCGGCAAGACCACGTTGCTTCATATGTTGAAAGACGAGGTTCGGTTTCCATGATTTTTTTTGTTTTTTGTTTTTTAAGTATTGAATTTGAGGAGATCGATCTGTTTGGTTTCTGTGAGATGATTTACGATTGGACAAGGAGTTGAAGATTTTGATGCTATAGAGAATGCAGTTGATGAAATTGTAGTGACACACACAGACATATATATAATTTGAGATTATTTTGAAATTCTGATATTGTTGCTAGGATGGTACTTTGATGTGTTATATCTGATGACATTTTAGAAATTGCGGTTTATATTGCGTGTTATTTGTTTGGTTGTTCTTAAATGTGCATTCATTGATCCTGAGATCTTAACCTTCGGTTTTTAAGTGTTGAATTTGAGCGGATCGATCTAATTAACATTTGGAAAAGAAATTGTAATTTTTGGTTGGTAAGGAAATTGCAGTGGATGAAATTATAGTGACTTAAAATTTTGATGCTATGGAAATCTGGGAGTATTTGAAATGCTGATATTATTGCTGGGATGATACTTTTATGTGTTATATTGGATGAGATTTTAGAAATTGTGTTATGAATCGTGTGTCATTTGGTTGGCTGTGGTAAATGTGTATTTGTTGATTCTGAGATCTTAACTGTTTAGGATTAGAATTGTGAAATTTTGACTTGTTAGTTGTTAGTGTTCAAAATCATGAGATGTTATTCGGACAGTAAAATTTAAGAACGTTCTTTTAGCTTTTCCTTGTCTTGACATCTGTTATTGATTTTATTGAATTATACATGTTTTATCGATGTTAATTGTTGTTTATCATTGGATTGTGCAGAGATTAGTCCAGCATCAGCCAACACAACATCCTACATCCGAGGAGTTGAGTATTGGGAAAATCAAGTTCAAAGCTTTTGATTTGGGAGGGCATCAGATTGCTCGCAGAGTTTGGAAAGATTACTATGCCAAGGTAGACCTCAAAATTTATTTTTTGTTCCATTTTGCTATCATGCAAGAGTGTTCTTGTATTGTGCTTGCAGTCAGTTTAGTTGTCTTTGACAATACTTTTTATTCTGACTTGTTATGATTCCAGTTTGGTCTACTGAGAGTACAGTTTTAGGAATTGGAGATTCTTTGTTACTTTGTACTTGGGATTATATATTTACGTGTTGGGGTTCCTTGCATAAACTGTTTTTTACTGTGGCATTAGCAACGTTTCCAAGGCAGTAACTTTGCAGTTTTAATGGATTTAATGCTATGTAGTTGCAGATCTTGTCTTTCCTTTGAATGTACACAGTACACTACCAATTTGGGATAACTTGTAGAGAAGGGTTTCACGTAGAGAAGTTAAAGGTAGTGGTGTGACTTAAAGAGGGGACTTTGGGGAAAATCTATCAGATTTTTGATGAATGTCAATTGGGGAAAATGTTTCCATACACAATTACTTCCCGAAAAAAAAAAGAGGACAACTTCTGTCAAAAGTTGAATTGAGCTCGAAAGAATATAGTAAAATGCAGTGTTGTGGCAATGAGCCAATGTGTATTATGATGGATTTGCATCTTTTGGGTAGAATCATCAAATGTGTTGTCATTCATTGTATATACAGCTTGGGCAAGATGAAATTCTTTGCCCAATCTCGCAGTTTACAATGTCAATTGATTGTATTTGCAATCTGCCGACGAATGTAGAGCTTATATCGTCAGCTCCACATTAATTTGCACACGATTGCCTCCATAATCCCAGATAAACTTCTTTGTGTTTCTCTGATTCATGGGAGGCAGAAATAAAATATGGGAGTTCGCTGATAGCACCTTTATTTTATTTAGAAGGTCTGCTACTAGTATCTCACCTTACACGTGTCCTCCATTTACCACTTCCACTCACCTAAACTAAAAAAACATCCAAACTTGGAATTTGACTTCCTCACATTACTTATTGCCGAGAAATGACTCAAGTGAAACGAAAGGGTGCATAGGGATCAAGGAAATGTAGAGATGATTGTTTGCTCATATCTTGAAATTTCTTGAATTTTTAGACCTTTATGTTTTGTCATGCTTTACCATGTACGCATCCTATCCATCATCTTTATTAATTCATTTTCTTTTCCATTTGAAAGGTTGATGCAGTTGTTTACTTGGTGGATGCATATGACAAGGAGAGATTTGCCGAGTCAAAGAAAGAGCTCGACGCCCTTCTCTCTGACGAGTCATTGGCCAATGTTCCTTTCCTCATTCTCGGCAACAAGATCGACATACCATATGCTGCATCAGAAGATGAGCTGCGATACCACCTTGGCCTCACCAACTTCACCACTGGCAAGGGTAAGGTAAATCTAGCCGACTCTAATGTCCGCCCTCTTGAAGTATTCATGTGCAGCATTGTCCGCAAAATGGGTTACGGAGAAGGTTTCAAGTGGCTCTCTCAATACATTAAGTAGTGGGAGAGATAGGAAGTAACGTTATTTCTTACTTGATTAGTGTTTCTTTTTTTTTTTTTTTCCGGTTTGACATCAATGTTGGAGGTATTTCATTTGTTCCGTCTTTTCTTTTTTGGTGAAATGACAAATGTAGCCCACTCTCCCATGCTAGCTTAGCTTAGCTATCGTGGACACTATTTGTGATTGATGATAATTTGTCGTTACGGAACTTTACATAAGTTGTGTTTGGTTTAAAGTTGTAGTGATGAATTTTAGAAACTACCAATTGTGCTAGAGAATCAATAAAATGATGTTACATTTGTTTGTTACAAAACAAAACCTAAACTTGGCTTGAGAAAAGAGGCCAATATTGAGAATTCATTTGGCATAGAAAATGAGACCTGAAATTATGTTGCCTTTGATGATAGTTTGGAGAATGTTTGGATAATTTGATCATATCAGTTTATGATTTGAATTATTTTTTTCTTTTTTGAAAAATTGTTGACTAAATTTATATCTTTGGTACTCCCATTCTCCACATCAGATATTTATCTAAATATATAACTTTTAACTAATGAAGTAGAATCTGGTTTTACTCTTGAACTTATAGTTATTACAATGGGTGTATTTGGCAATTCAGGTCGTATTTGGGTTTGAAAAACCTAATTTTAATGGGTTGTGGGATGGGTTAGAGAAGATTTTTCTATTTATTTGAACAAACAGTTTAGGACAATTCAACTTTGAGGAGCTGGTTAATTTGGCAAACAAGTTTACAAAAAGGTTAGGAGTGTGAAGTTACCCAAAGTATCATTCTTCATGTACATTCAATATCTTAAAAAAAAAATTTCTTTCATTTTCACATTTAGATGACAATGACCCAACAAAATAAGTTTGCAAATCAAATTGATGGGTTGATACAGCTACTCAACTCTCCTTTGTGGCCCATTTTGTCCTCAACTTTCTAAATTTGCTAGAAATTGAATATGAATCACCTCACAATCTCTACATTTTTTTTTACAATTCCCTCAAGTCCAAAATGAGTGTTTTATCTATTTAGAGAAAAATTACGAAGTTGGATAGAGTTTCAAAATAAGTGTTCATGTTTCTGTTTTGAAAAAAATTACGACTTTAGTTAGTGTGATATATCTACTTTTCTATCATCATGATTATATGTTGAGGGATACCAACTTATTATAAGAATATTATTGACAATTCATCCATAATTAACTTACAAGAAAAATACGCTCATTTTGAGACAGTCGGAGTATTAAATTAAAGTCGCACACTATTACATACAATACCATTGCCCTGAAGACGACTCAAACATAAGGCCTCAGTAGTATGGAAATCGACTGTTATCGGCCAATGAGGGTTTTGGTCAATCTCCACATTTAGTTCCCAATCATTTTGACTAAATTGCACATAATTAAGCACCAAATCCACAACACCACTAACAAAGTCTACAATCCTGAAGGTCCCCAAATTCAATCAAAGCTCAACACATATTTCTTAACACAACCAGCACAGTTCTCATGTTTCTTTTCCGATGATCAATTTGCCGTTTTTGCTTTCTGTATAGAAAAGAACAAATATTCGAATGCTCGGAAAAAAAATACATAAAGATACAGATTCAAAAGAGCACAATGCCCGAATCAAATGCCGGTGACAAAATCTATGTTCAAAACACAAAGCTCGGAGATGCATTCCGACCTGATTACTTTTTGGAGGAGCCAAAACCCCCAAATCCCATCATAGCTGCAACGTCCGGATCTATCTCAGGCTCCTCTTCCACTGCTTTCTCTTTCTGAAACAAGAAATGAATCCACAATGAGTTAGTTGTTGTGTGAAAAAAAGTATAGGGAGCTATATGTAAATGAGTGTAAATATGTACTTATATGTATTTTGCTCGTAAAACAATCAAGAAACGGCAAGAATATGTTATTACTATTACAGCAAAAAGTTCGAGAAAGACGATGAAACACCATGTTAAGATGTTATCCACTGACACTAACCTTCTTCTCTTTCTTCCTTTCTCGGCGGAGGCGCTTTCTTTCCTCCTCTTCTTGCTGCTGTTTTGAGATACGCTCGTCAAGATCTGAGAAGAAATATTAAGTTTCCTTTAGATATGAACACCAACTAAATCAGCGTATTATTGAATAAACTGTTTCTCGTCTCTGCCAACTAGTAAGGCTTACCTTGCTCTGTGAAGGTGCTGGGATCTTTTCGCTTCTTCAGATTCTCGAATCGCTCTTGAACCTGCAGATCATCAAATCACATACAAATTAGAGTTGTTATGCGAACAGCTATGGTCCCTTGAACCATCAGGACTTGACTGATTTGATCCCTAAACCAATTTCATGCCAAAAATGGTTTCCCAACTACTGCAAACCAATCAAAATGGTCCCCGACATGAACTTCTGTTAGGATTAAAAACAAAAGATTGAAACTAATATCTAACGGAAATTAACGTTTGGTAGGCTTTCAATTGTTAGGGGACCAAACTAGTCAGGTCCCGATAGTTCAGGGACAATTTTGGTAGTTCTATCCTAAGATTTAGAAAGAAGCAAAAGAACCAAACTAAATATTTCTCAATTTTACCTGTTGAAGAGATGCCCGCTCAACCCGCATAGACATGCCCAAAGCTCGTTGATCTAAGACCCAAGAAAGACGAACCGATAAGATTGAAAAGCATTAAAATATTTCATTGAATATACAGAACACGTAAAATAGACGAGCATACGTTTTTTCCCATTGATATGATCCAAGTAGTTGGCGGAGTCCTTTACTACACACTCGCAAACAGAACAAAAGTAGCCGGCCTGCAAAATAACTGGTTTAATCGTATGACACAAGCATGGTAAGCCAAATGCCAAGTAAAAGAAAATGTTACATGCGAATTATGCCATCACCGTACATTTCTTTAGGCATTACACAGATAAGCAACAGCAAATAAATATTGAAAAAGTCATATACTTAATGTCATCAGGAACTATGTAACTGGCTCACCCGGAGTTATGAACTACGCGGTTAACAATTCAAGTAAACAAATATGGTCTGTTATACTCAAATACATTAGATATAACTAATTCCTTCTTGACAAGCTAAACATTACTATAATAATATCGCCAAACGCCTCATCTTTACTATAATAGTAAACAATAATTTAATGCACCGGAGTTACAAAAATCAGAGTTAGTGTCTAACATAGACCACTTTCTCAAGCCCGTAATAGATAATGAAGTATTGAAAAAGGTTCCAAGTGATGTCAAAAGACAGATAAACCATGGGCACTAATCTATCATGAATTGAATGTACGTAGCATACTAAATATGCCCATATAGTTGAGGTTCAAGTGAAGTCAAAAGACTGAAAAACCATGGGCAAGATCATGAACGTGCGTGGCATACTAAGGTTTTAGCACAAAGTCATGTTATCATATACAGAAACTTTGACAACCAGTGGTGAGAAGAAGATTCAACAATGAAAACATGATAACATAGAAGAGAAAGAGATGGTAACATGATAAGAAGTTACCTGTTGGCTTAAAGGTGCTATTGGCGTGACAACCTGAAAAAATCATAATTCAAAGGTAATTACAAATAAGTCACGAACCCTGTCACTAAGTAGCCAAATTTAAACCCGTACTACATATTCAACAGAAAACGTCTACAGATGATTTGATGTTACAAATAGTATTAGTAAACATGTTTTGTATGCCAATAATCAAAGGGCGAAAAGACACGTGAATGATGCATTTCATCACAACAAAAATAGTTTACTCATAATACTAGATGTCTAAATCTCATTATCTGGTATTAATCTTTTAGGTTCTCGATGACTAAAATAGTAAAATCATCTTATGCTCATTCCATTCCCTAGGTATATGGCCAAAGTAGTTTTTATAATTAGCTCGCAGTGTTTAATTCCACTCCCTACTTATATGTCCAAAGTAGTATGCTGAGACACGACCAATTTTACTGAGTAGCTTCAAAGACAAGGCAACTTGTTCCAACAACACCAACCAAAATCTCCAAGTCTCAGCATACAACAAATATAAACACATAAGTAAGAGATGTATCAATGCAGTGAGTAAGTGCTACATAACGCCCAAGCACACAAATGAAGAATTCTTTACCAGGAAATTTAAAGTCCACATATAACAACTTAATAACGTGTCAAGACATTCGACCCAATGCAATTTAACAATGACATCCAATACGTGGAGTGATTAAACAGAATAACAAGGTCAATATACTTTATAACTGGTGACAACATCTTTTTGTTTTAGTCATACGTTCTTTGAACGAAGTATATAGCTTCATAACATTGTATACACTGTACTTATTAAGTATATATCGGGTTAAAAAACTTCATTTCAAGCTTCTGAGAATTCCTTTCCTAGAACTGACTAACAGATAGAGACATTTCCAAAAAAAAAAAATCAGAGCGCAATATGGTTGCAGAACATGATTGCATCAAGACCTTGATTAACAATATGGAGCCCAGTCTCATACACAACAACAACCGAAGCAGTGACTCACCTGAGTCTTCCCCAAACGAGACTCGAGATCTACTTCATAATCCCTGTGTTTCAAGGGCTTCCTTTGCACTGGAGGACCTTTCGCTGCACACAAACAATGAAGTTAGTTCTTTGAGCCCAAACACTCCTAAAATACAAGCAAGTTATTAATCAATAAACTCACATTTGGATTTAGACCACCCCTCTGCCTCCTAAAACATCAACAAGTGAACACATAGAAGAAGTTAGTTTCTTAAACAAAAATTCAAACTTCCCCACTAAAAACAAAAACCCAAGAAAATTTGAATCACAAACCTGCTTTTCACGCTCGCGGGCACGCTCCAAGTACTCTTCTCGATCAAATTTTCTTCTGAATGTGTTATCAACCCCAGCAGCCTACACAAAAGTTGCAGGAACATCACTATTGTTTCAAACCCATCTAATAAAAAGTACAAAATAGACATTCCAGCTCTTTTTCTCATCGTTTCCCATGTTTTCTCAGCAACCAAACACAATACGAGACGCAAAAATTATTGAAAAATTGGAACTTACGTTGTTGCTGGGTTGAGCCATCGCTACCAAACAATCTCAATTTAGCTAGGGTTGAGACCGACACTGCTATTGAAGTGTTTCGCAGGGCTAATTATCACAACCCGATTCCGATGAGAAGATTGATGAACAAAAGGCCCTAAAGTTCGAATTTTTGTGAGTTCGGAAGTGGAAAATTTGGGGAAAACAGAGGAGAGACAGAGCAAGAGAGGGGAAATCCTCTGCGGTGCGTTTTTGTACAGTTTTAGTGAAGTTCGTATATCTGAACCGTTGAATTGTTAGATCTACGTGGGATCTAAAGTGGAACTTCCTGTTGGGCGGTTTGGGTCTCGACCTGTCGTTCGAGTAGTGAAATCGACATGTCGTTCCTCGGATTCCTCTTAGTGGCTATTTTCTTTAAATTTGGAAATCAAACTTACTATTTTCAATTTTATCATTAAGAGTAAAATGTGTATCAGTTGATCGATATAACTTTATATCAGTTGCAACTTAACCAAGTCAATTAGATGATGACACCTCATTAAATTTCACTTATACCCACCAAATTGAATTTGTGGGAGCGGAGCGCCCGTCCGAATTCATGATTTTAAATGAGGTGTCATCATCTTATTAGTGTAACTGATATAAAAATTATATCATTCAATTGATGCACGTATTACTTTTATCACTAATTCACTATCTAGAATGTCTTTTTTTTAATAAAAAAAAATTATATATATATATATATATTAAAAAAAGAACAGTGAACCATTGTTTCAATTTTCAAGTACATTTTCATGTGTTCAAATTGTAATTGTCAAGAATGAGTAAAGTTGTTATAAACTAACAAAAACATTGTCACAATATTTTTCTTCAACACTAATCCAATAAAGAATAGATGAGTTAGGCTGAAGGTAACTCCAATGAATCTCCACCAACACCAAAATGAAAATGTGCATATGCAGTCCTATTCTTTGGAGTTAATAATTCGAGTTTTAATTTATGTTCAGGTTGAAAACGTCTAATGAACTCGATCTTAAAAAAAAAACAAAGATCTCGAATTTTATGAATGGTAGGTCAGTTAAAATCAATGTGGACGAAACAGTTTTTGCGAAATATTTAAGAGTGAAGGTGGATTGAGTATGCAGGTCAAAGACTGGAGCTTGGTTGAGAGGGGGTTGCCATCATTGGGAGGGAGATGGGAGGTGACCGGAGGCAATGGAGGCAATGGTTGTTCGGGTGATTATCAAAAAGGATGCATCGCAAGTGATCAAAGATACCAAATCAGATGTTGTAGGTTGTATGTGGATCATCGATGAATATCGTGTTCTAAGTAGTTGTCTTGAAAAAATAGAGTTTTCTTATGTTGAGCGGTAAACGAATTCAGTTGCTCACGAATTAGGCAAAACATCTAATTCATCATCTGATTGTTGCTAGAATCAATTAGAGAACCCCCGATTACTACCAATGCCTTGTATGCAATTCATACAAATACGGGTGCTACGAATTCAGGTCCAAACAACCCGCTATCAATCAACTCATAAAATAAATATAAGCATATATTTATACACACAAATCCAAAAAAAATAAAAAAAATATAAAAGTGAAGTAGTAGTATATAAATAGAAAGTCCAAAAGTGTAGACTACAGATTAGCAACGAATTGGCCTAAACAGAACAGAACAGAGAGAGATCACAGTGATGAAGCCAAGCTCAACAACCATAGTTTTCTTCTTCTTCTTCGTCTCAATCTCGTCGGCTAAAGAGAGCAACGTCGTCGTTTTGACAACGGCCAATTTCTATAAGAAGGTTGGCCAATCTCGCGCCGCTCTCGTCGAGTTCTACGCTCCCTGGTACCTTCATTTTCCTTTTCATTTTCTCACTCTCCGCCTGTTTGGCTCCCGAGAAAATGATCGACAAATTAAACCAGAATGTGTTGTTATCTGAGATTTTAATCATCTGGAATTAACTCAAGCTTATTGATTAACGCTGATTTTTGTTGTTTTCTGATGCCAATGTGACTATCTGGATCTGGGTACGATTCGGATTCTCGGAATTTTAGCTGAATTTATGTGACAATTTGTTTAATTTTGTTATTAAATCAATTTTAATAGAGTTTTAACTTTGAAACTAATTCATAATTATCTCTTTTGTTTCAATTTCGTCACCTTAGTACTAATTTAGTGCCAAATTAGTCTTTAATTCATTTTTTTATTTCAATTTAGTCTCCTTATTATCTATCTGTGCCAAATTCGTCTTTAGCTTTACTTTTTGTTACAATTTTGTCCCCTTAATATTTATATTGTGTCAAATAAGCCCCTTTAGTATTCATTTTAGTTATAATTTAGTCACCTTAACATCAATTTTGCGCCAAATTTGTCCTTGATTTGATTTATTTTCTAATTTATTCTCATAACTTTCTGTTTTATGCCAACCATTTTGGGGCAAAAGCGGATTTGAAGGGAACTAAATTGAAACAAAAATCACATCGGAAAAGTTGATTGATACAAAATGGGTTTCAAAACGGCTAAATTAGAACAATAATCAAACTGGCGACAAATTTAGCGCAAAATAGATACTAAGGAAACCATTTCGGAACATAGTTGTCTTCATTGAAAGTGTCAATGTTGTCTTTTAATTGTTTGTTTTGTGCATATATGTAGCTTTTGTTGGAAGCAATGTCACATGATTTGAAATAATTTGTATATATATATTCTTCTCTGTTTAAGGTGTCAACATTGCACGAAACTTGCTCCTGAGTATGAAAAAGTTGCTACCACCTTCAAGAAGTCAAAAGCTGTTCTGATCGGACAGGTTAGCTCTCTGGATCATTCCTTACAATTGTCGACTTGTTTAATGGTTTGGTTATCAATGTACAAATGTCCGGTGGAAGTTACGCAATCTGATCAGTTAATGAGATATGACAGTTTCTTTGTAATTGATTGTGTTGTAAACTTAATTCGATAAGGCTTAACCTGGCATGAAAGTATGGGTTTGGGTTACGGATATTGGACCGCGGGTCAAGTTAGGTTCGGGTTGTGCGGTTTTGCCTAGAGGCGATGATTTGGACCCGTACCCATGACCACCCAAAAACTTGTGGGTTCGGGGTCCAACAAGGGTCAACGGACAACCCCCATGAATCTGCACATTTTCAATGTAAAATCCAAACCTGACTTGAAATTTGAATTGTCACTCCTAGGTTTGCTTTACCAACCCAAAATTTGGTTGGGCCCACTTTATGTGACCGGAACCATAAATTTCTGAGTCGGGTTTTAGGTGCCCGTGAGTTTGAGTCCCAATTGTTGACTCTAGCTAGATCTATACTCGAACTATCTATATGTGTCCACGGGTGTGGGTGGCCGAGCCATAGCTGTGGTGACATCGAGCTAAGCTCACGTTCGTGGCCTCGTTGTCACAGGCGTGAGTGGCCAAGCAATCGCTTTGGTGACACTTGTACTATATTCTCGGCCCACTTTTAAGTGGGCCCCGCTTTCACACATGCTGACATGGCGGTTTTGTGTGGACCCAAAATATTATGTGTCATCAGATGAGTTTATAAACTTTTGCTGCATTTTTATCAAAAACAAAATTTAGACTATATTGTGACAATGAAATGGAGTTGGAGGTTTATGAGCTCGTTGTTTTAATTGTTCAATGTTTTCATTAGTTGGTTGTTTATGCAGGTGAATTGTGACGATGATGAGGACCTTTGCCTCAAATATGAAATAAATGGGCTTCCTATGCTTAAATGGTTTCCCAAAAGGTCCTTGCATCCTAGAAAGTGAGTGCCTCTCCTACCTTATGTATGATACCACTTTCGGTTTTGAAAAGGTGTTGATTCAAAGTTATTTACAGAATATAAGAAATTACGTGAAATGACCTAACCTTATTTAATTATTTGTATGCTCTAGTTAAGAGGATGTCTGATAACATTTCTCACAAGTAAGAAGTTGTTTTGAAGTAATTTCTAGAAGTCAGAATTGTTTGCTAATAAAAGCAAGAAAAGTTCTCTTGTGTCGGGAAATAAAAAAATAAAAATCCATTTTTTTAATGAAATACGCGTAACTATATGATAAAGTGGTGGTAGAATTGGAAAGAGAATATATTATCTCTCTTCTCATTCTCCATATGGGTGACTAGAAATATAACTTCAAAACAGTTTGAAGCTAGAGTAAAATGTATATCAGTTGTAACTTAATAAAGTCAATGAGGTGATGACACCTCATTTAAAATCACTTATACCCACCCAAGTGAATTTGTGGGAGCGGAGCGACCCGTCCGGATTTATGATTTTAAATGAGGTGTCATCACCTTATTATATAACTTTATATCAGTCAACTGATATACATTATACTCTCTTTATATATATAGGGTAAAATGTATATCAGTTGACTGATATAAAGTTATATCAGTTGTAACTTAACAAAGCCAATGACACGATGACACCTCATTGGCTTTGTTAAGTTGCAACTGATATATCCTTATATCAGTCAACTGATATACATTTTACCCTATATATATATGCTTACCATCCAACTTATATGTGTGACATAAACTTGTCCACAAGATGTTGGTTAGGAAATTCTAAAACGACTTGTATTTAAATATACCTCTATATTTCATATTTGCCCCTACTAAATTTTGAACTTTTTTAAGCCCTAATTTGTTTTAAAAATTCATAATTGGCCTACCTGTTCTTACAAGTTCTGGGATTGGACTACACTAATAATTATATCATTTTATTTATACAAATATTATCTAAAATTTGCCCTCACTGAGTAATTTTTTTGAATCCGTCTTTGTATCAGTTTAGATAGTACTTGATTGAATTAATCGTGTTTCAGGACGTATGAAGGTGAACGTAAAGCTGAACCAATAGCTGAATTCGTAAATACCGAAGCAGGTACAATTACTAATTTGTGTATCACAACACATAAGTGACTCATGTTTCAAAATTAAATAAATAAGGTATTCATGTTTTGATTCCGTTAGCAAACTCTTAACATCGTTAACTGAAACTGTTAAATGGCAAAAACACCCTCTAGTATAAGGTGAAAGAACAAGTGTTACATTTGGACAATACCCAAATAGTCTTATTTCTTTGGAATATGTCGCTCAAGAACAATCCAATGGCCAAAATATCAATCGGAGATCGAGAGGATGGATAAATCGATAAGGAAAGAGAGATCGATGGGAGAGAGAGCATACGATCACTTAAAGGGTACTTTGGGTATTTTAATAAACTATTGATGTCACGTGAGTTGCACATGCCCGTGAATTTTGAATGTTTCCGTTATAGTTAACGCTTAACAATTTGCTAACAGAATAAAAACATGAGTAACCCATTTGTTTGGTTCTGAAACATGCGTAATATATGTGTTTTGGAACACAAATTTAGGTCCTAAATGCAACTATCCCTTCTATAAACATAAATGATTGATAATACCTTTTTTTTTTTGAATAATATCCGTTGTAGTGCATCCAAAAACATTGATATCATCGATTGTTAAGTGTTATACGTTAAGTTACTCAAATGATTATATCCAAATTATCATAGCTTTCTCTAATAATTTCCTCGATGACTTCCGTGTATAGGTCTTGAACTTGCTTTTGTAGATTTTCGTGCTCGATTTTGCTTTCATGTTCCCTTGGCCGGATAGATGAAATTGAATTATTGCGTTGTATTCAGGGACTAGAGCGAAAGTAGTCGAAACCCCGTCTTATGTTGTGGAACTAAAACCTAATAATTTTGACGAAATTGTGATGGACAAGACGAAAAACGTTCTGGTTGAGTTCTATGCACCTTGGTAAGAATACTCGGGTCCCCCCCACACATTTTTTTACCTTAATTATCATCTTATTGATCCCTAATTGTAAGCAATTTTCGCTTTCATATTTGCTTCTCTGAATTGTCTTTCTATCTTTTCTTTTTCCTGTCACAGGTGTACTCATTGCAAGACTCTTGCTCCGGTAAGTACATTATGTATTGAGTTAAATGTTTTTGAACCTCCTTAACTGTCTTAAAATTTGAAAAGATTTAGCCCTTATGTATCTTCTTTTAGTGGTACGATTAGTATTGAATAATCAATTGCCACCTCTACATTGTTCAAGTTCAAGTTTTGCCACCTAAAACTTGAACAATTGATTAGTATTGAATAATCAATTGCCTCCTAAACTTGAACAATGCACGAGTACAAAAAGATTTAACCCTTTTGTATCTTGGTTAATGTTTTTGCTATTATTTTGCAGATTTATGAGAAGGTTGCAGAAGTATTCAAGTTTGAGGAAGATGTAGTGATTGCAAATCTTAATGCCCACAAATACACTGAATTGGCTGAAAGGTACGTTGCAAATCACTATTTTTGACGAAAGGTAATCGAAATGCTTACAATTTAACTGTAAAGAACTGAAGTATTAAAAAAGTAGGAGCATTCCAACTCATTTGAGGAAAAAGTATTTTTTTTTTTACTTTTATACAAGTCATTTCTAAAAAATGAAATGAACGCATGGATAAGAAATTGAAAATAGTTAATATGTCCTGAATTCATAGTAATTTTAGCCCCTTATAGTATACGTCTTTTGTAGGTACGATATAACTGGATTCCCCGTCTTGAAGTTCTTCACGAAGAGCAACAAAAATGGCGAACTTTACACTGGGGGCCGAAAACTACCTCACCTTGTAGGTTTCATTAACCAGAAATGTGGCACTCGTCGCGACGAAAATGGGAAGCTTACAGACAAAGTTAGTGAGAAATTTGTAACTTTCCCCCCCAAAAAAAGACCACAAAATGATCAATTTTAGTTTCTTAGCTTTTTTTTTCTCCCTTTTATGCAGGCAGGTATAATTATAGCTTTGAGTGCTTTAGTGGAGGAGTTTATGAATGCCAGTGGTGATGAGAAACAGGAAATCTATGCTCAAATGGAAGAGGAAGTTGAGAGGCTTAAGGGTTCCAAAGCAAGGTAATTTGGCTTCATTCGTGGTACCATTTTACTTCTGAACTCTTTGAACTGTTTAAAAGTATAAGTGTTATCCACCGTTTATATTTCTAAAAGTCGGTTGATGGAAGCTATGGAGTTGTGAAATGACTCTTTTGCCCTTCGGTTTACTCTAAATTTTCAAATGAATGTCGTGCAAATAAAGTTTCGCTTTAGTGGTACTACGGTTCAACTTATGTTGGATTATTGTTGCTTCGTAATTACCCAATTGTTTTCCTAAGGTTTAAATGTTTCTGCACTCTTTACTCTTTACAATTTGTTCAATAATTGATACGGAGCCGTGAAATAACTTTTTTGCCCTTCATTGCGCTTTGTATTTTCAAATGAATGTCATGCAAATAAAATTTCACTATGTTAGTTCTACTGTTCAACTTTTGTTGAATATTTCTTGCTTCATAAATAACACGACCATTTTCTCAAGTGGTAAATCTTTCCGCACCTTCTAAACTGTTTGAATGTATAAGATTTATTCCCAAATGTAGTTTACCATTTGAAATCGAATGATGAATGTTATGAAGTCTTGAAATGACTTTTTTAAGGTCGACTGATAATTGTTATGAATCCGTGAAACAACTTTTTTGCCCTTCGTTTCACTTTCAAGGTTCTACCATTCAACTTCTGTCGGATATTTGTTGCTTCAAAATTACACGATCGTTTTTCTTAACATGATGGTCATCGGCTGCTACGATAGATTGATACTCAACCAAATTTTGAGAACTTCAATTTGTTCGAACCCAAACTACTTATATTTTTTTCATTTTTATGCTGATTTGAATTCTTGCTAGCTCATATTTGTTAGTTTGTTTTCAGATACGGTCAGATATACTTAAAAATTGCCAAGACCACTATGGAAAAAGGTCCCGACTATCCCAAGAAGGAAATGCAGCGGATCAATGGCATGCTTAAAAAGGTTATATATTTCATCTTCAATCCATCATTTTTGCAAGAAATTTATCCTTGAGAATGCTCCATAGTTATATAGTTTCTTTCCCAATCATAAGAAACTAGATCTTTGGGTTCTATATGGAAAGTTATAAAATAGTGTCTATATGGAAAGTTATAAAATAGTGTCGAGTCTGACCGAACACGATGTCACAAGTCCGAGTTCTGCCGCCACCATGATGATTGAAAATAATAATTTAATTTTTAGCCTGAAACACAGAGAACTTGTGCATGGGCCGCGGGCTTAAATGGGCCGATTCATACACATGTTCTTATTGGGGTACTTTTCATGAGTTCTAACCTGCCCGCCTCTTAGTAGCTCATCCTAGGCCCGACAAAAAGTTGTACTAAGTTTCTTTTTGTCCGGTCTGTTTAGGTCCGTAACCCATCTTGCCAAGTAAGCGGCATTATAGGCTTGCACGTGAGGAGGCGCTTTAGAGTACAAAGTTAAAATTAGGCATTCATCTATCACCTTAAACTTTCGGTTTAGTTGAGCTCTTACAATCTGCAAGCACAACCAAAAACTGCACAATTAGCGACTCAAGGTTTGGCGAGCACTATGTAGGGCAAGTGGTTGATTTCACTTGGTTCCTCGAAGTCTCGGGTTCGAGCCTCGATGTTGGTACGCTTGCTAGCGAGCAGACACCCACAAAGGTGTTTTGCTAGCTAAGTTGCTCGCTATATGAACATAATTTTGCAGTGAAGTTAACTGACTAAAGAGTGTTGAATTAATGATAAATTAAGATTGTACCAAACTTGATTATCATGAATTGAAATGTCTCAAGACCTATCAACAATGTGGATGGTTTTTTTGATATAGTTTAATTTTTGTGCTTTTCTTGTTGCAGACAGTGAGTGAAGCCAAGGAAGATGAGTTCATTCTGAAGAAGAACATATTATCAACCTTTGTTTGATCCTCAAATGGAGCTTAAAGAGAGTCTTATTGAGGTTTTTTTTAGACACATCTAATTGTTAATATGCTATAGTTGTAGAAGATGACAATTTTGATAACTATTAGCAATAATTAGTTGATTTTGCTTGAGGAATTAATCATATTTTTTGAATGCACGGGAATTAGATTCTCGTTTCAAAGTCATTCTTGCGATAAAAAAGTTTAATCCCAATCGATTCTTATTTCTTTAATTATCATAATTAGAGCTGATAGTTTACATCATAACTTGTGAGTGAAGTTACTCAGCAGCTTAATCGTGTTCGTATTGAATATGTTTGACCTCTCCAATATGTTTCAATTAAGCGGTTCGGGTAATTCATTTAGTGGCAAGGATAAACTAGTAATATTTAGTGTGTTGTGTCAATAATGACTCATATAAATGAGAGGTGTAAAATTAGTTGGGTCAATCAAAACACATTTATTTAACCGTGCTATTATTCGAACATGTTAAGTGCGTCGTGTCGTGCTAACCCATTTAAAAATAATTTGTATTTGTATTGTGTAATTTAACCCATTTAGTAATCGAATCATGGTCAAATCGGCCCATTTAATAGAATATTAAACTGGTTTTTTATAGGCAAGACCCATAGTTCATGTCCCAATAACAATCCCTTCTTTTTTCTTTTCTTTTTTTGAAAATAGGAAATTCATTAAATAGAAACCGACAACAGTACATCAGGAACCAACAAGCCATTCAACGCACCAGCAACAGACTCAGATGTACGCGCAAACAAGTGCATCATCTGAATCGCTGATCGAAAAACACCAAAAGCTCTCAAACACGAGCTTGACAAAACCAGGATACAAAGACCGAAAGGAATTGCATAAAAAATTCATAACATGAACAATGGAGTTGTTTGGGAGGACCCATTGTTCCTTTTCTCTAACAAATAGCTTTAAAAATTAATTTATTGATTGTGTAAATCTAAAAACCTCTTATTTAATTCCATCAAAATTAGTCAATTATATTGACATTTCTTTATTCTAATTAAATATTGATATTAAGATTCATATATACAAATTGAATTACCTCAAAACAAACAATCTATTGATATAATTAGGTAATTACCTCAAGTGGGTGTCTCTTTCTTTGTTTTACTTTTTTAGAAGTTTAGAATATACTAATAGATTGCATCATTTTCCACAAAAAGATGTTTTTGAGTGTTGAGACCAAATATAAAAAAATGTGAACCTTTTTTTGGAGCTACAATTGATAGAGTTTTTGAGATTTGGATTCTTTAAAAAAAGGCATAAATGGTGGATAATCTTTCATTTTCCAATTATACAATAATTTCAAAAAATTGGACCCATCAACTACAATTGCTTGACATTCATTTTTTAATTATTATTATTATTTTAGTACCTCCATATATAAATATATTTTTATAAAAATAATGATATAAAAGGAGAGATAATAAATAAGTAAACAAATAATTGGAGGATATTAGATTCACAACAAATAATCTATCACAACTTTATGTCACTATCTAGGAGACATCTTGCCCCAATGGCTCAATCCACATTCCACAAAATCACAAGAAAATGTAAGAAAGTATTCTAAAATAATATATGTACCATGAAATTAGTTTACTTCAAATTTTGTATCATTTTACTTTAGTTTAGTATCAATTATTTAATGCATTTAAATTATCATTAATTTAAACTCATGTGATCATTTAAACAACACATACTAAATGTAATCCTTACCAAATAAAAAAAAATACTAAATGTGAACAAAAAATAATAATAAATAGTTAATAACTCCTTTTTCAAAAATAAATAAATAAATCAAGAATCATAAAGGGGAGCTTTGTAGGGTAGCTTGAAGATGGCATGTTCATAAGGAAACAAGTTAAAAATAAGAGTTAATTACAATGTCATCCCTTGTACTATACCTCATTTGCAATTCACTACATTGAACTACTAAATTAATTTTTTACTACCTTGTACTTTCAAAACCGTTACAACTCCGTTAGTTAAGTGGGTAAAAGACGAAAATACCTCTCTTCAACCCCTTCACTATTATGGTTACATGACAGTGAAATGCTAAAACTATGAAGTACAAGGTAGTGAAATGTTAGAACTATGAAGGGCAATTTCACCATTTACAAAATATTTCAGACATGTGAAGTGCACGTGATAACCTTAAAGGTGTTTTCCGTTAATTTTCTTGGACGACAGACCTATTTGTTAATGGAATAAAAATATAAGGTAGTAAAAATTTAATTTGGTAGTTCAAGATATTGAATTGCAAATGAGATATAACACATGATATGAAATAGCAATTAACCCAAAAAATAAAGCATCTTGGGTCACCACTTCTCAACTCTCTCATCCCTTTTCCCGAAATCCATGTTTGGATCCAAAGAAAGGGAAAGAAAATGAAGGGAAAAAATATTTTTTAAAATCCCAAACAAAAGTAGCAACCATACATGACTCCATGTGCATTCACATAAACCCAAAAATAAAAAAGTGCCTTGTATAAGCATCCTCGTTCCAATGTGGGTCTCAATTTGTGAGTACATAGGTGCCAAACCATAAGGAATCATATGTTGCATCACATTATTGATTCTCCAAAATCCAATGCCTACCATCCAACAATGTTTCAAAAAGGTACTAGATTTTGGTTGCAAAAAATCAAATTTCAATCACCCATTTAAGTAGCAAATTCATGACTGATCACCAAGTAGGTATTATTGCATTTCATAAAAATTAATACACTTGTGTGCAACAACCAAGATCCATACAAGTAACAAGCAGTTACCGCGCTCTTTAGATCGAGTGGTAAAATCGATTAGATAACGTTGCGTTTTGTGTTCGAGGTATTAGTGATTGAGACTGAGGTTATGCACGGAATTTGAATCAATATAGGAAAAATTGATAATTGAGGACATAACATCTACTAATGACTTGGACAAATCTCAGTCACTAATAAATTGATTGAGAATGTTCTTCTCAAATTATTTATCCATTCACATACGAGTCCTTGATTAATGTCAATAGTGCAAAGAATTTCAACTAATGAGTTATTAGCTTAATCTTAAAACCTCTTGAATTCAGCTAGGCAAATTTGAGTCAGCCGTAGTAAAATGTCATTATTTTATTAATTTGGCTTGCTCAGCCGTAGTAAAATGTCATTATTTTATTAATTTGGCTTGCTCTCATTTAATGCCAACAATTTGGTCATGACTTGCAATACAACATGAACACGACGTGAATTAAAAAGTTTTGTTTAATCAAGCTTGTGTTAAACTTATTTAGTCTGGCTGACTCATTCAAATTAAATAATTCATATAACTCGCTTATTAACTCACTCATTGTAAAATATAAATGACTAATAGAAAACATGAGTAATATGAACATCAATTGACTGATATAATTTTATATCAATTGCGACCTAAACTACGTAGTTTCGAGTTTAAAAAACTAATAAGATTACGACGCCTCATCTACAATCATAGATCCAGACGGGTCGCTCCGCTCCCACAAATTCACTTAGATGGATATAAGTGAAACTTAATAAGGTGCAATTACCTCATTAGCTTAGTTTAAGTTGCAACTGATGTAAAATTATATCAGTCAACCAATGCCCATTTTACTCTAAGAAACATGTAACTCTCACCATGCAAGTGTTACCAAAAACTATAGCAAAAAGGGTTGACACCACCAACAAGTCCATAAACATATACACTTGATTTCAATCAACTCAACTCATCATCAACAACAAGGTGTATCTTCCTCTTTCTAACCCAACAACAATAGCTAATTTTACATAAAAATCACAAAAAAAAAAAAATCAAATATGTACAATTACCATTCAGTCCCCACCAAGCTCAGCTTTTTACAATGTTTACCTGGAAGAAACAGGGTTCAAAGCTCTGGCAAATCCATTCATGGCTCCATAGCCTTTGGAGCTAAACCCTAAGCACCCAAACAACCCTTGCCGGTACGGCAAGTACGTCCTCTTCCTCAGCTCCTCCGCCTGAGCTCTCTTCGTCGTGTAATGCACCTCGTGCGCCGACACCGGAATCCGCCGCTTCCCCACCCCGTTCGCCGCCTTCTTCCCAATTTTCGCCTTCTGTCTCTGCTCCGGCGCCGGAGCCACCGGAGCAAGATTTGGGTTCGTGGGTGGCTTCTTCTCTTTTCCGGCCGGCGAGAAGGAAATGGTGGCCCAGAACTTGTTGTTGCTCCTTCCCTCGCTCTTGCTCCGCAGAAACTCTTTAAGAAACACCCACCGCTTCGAGCTCCGGCCGGCGGAGGACGACCGGGACGCCGCTGCTCCGTCGTTTTCGTCGGACCCATTTTTGATTTCTCTCGAATCTTCGTCTCCGGCGAGGCGCGTGGGCGGCGCGTGGAGAATCGGCGGCGAGTGGCGGAGCGGCGACATGGATCTGGCTCGCCGGCGGAGAGATCGGTCTCGGAATCTGAAATCTCTCCCTCTCTCGGCCTCGCCGTCGTCGGCTTCCAGATCCAGAAGCGGAGCGAGGAGCTGAGGGCGCTCCAGGTGGGAGGAGAGCTTCATGGGTCGGATCTGGCCGTTGAGGAAGAGCTCGTCGGCGGAGCTCATGGGCCCGGTCGGACCCGACCCGGAGGACCCGAACCGGGCCGAGAATTCGAAATCGAAGGAGGTGTTGGATTCGGACGAGGACTGTCGGGAGATTATTGAGTGCATTGCGAAGTGCATTGGGCTCGCCGGAGCACTGTAGAAAAACCCACCACCTCCGCCGCCGGAGATGACGGAGCCGCCGCGGCCGGGGCTGGAGGGAGCGGATACGTAAGGGGTGGAGCAGGAGCTGTCGAGGTCGTCGAAAGATTCAACATTGTTGGAATCTGAAAGTGGGTTTTGGGGTTTTTCGGTGGTCGGAGCTTGGAGCTCCATTTTTGTGTGGTTTTGATGTGTTTGAAGAGAGAGCTGAGAGTGGTGGTGGTGAGGAAGAAGAAGAAGCTCAGTGAGTGAGAGTCATCTAAAAATAGATTTTTGGAGTTTTGGAGGGACGGAAATGCCCTTTGTTGTACTGTTTTATTACTTAAATGCCACTGTACTTGGATATATTTGTTTATTTATAGTTTCATTAATAAATCATAAAATCTAAACTGAATTGGATATATCATTTACGGTCAATGAAAATTGGGGTAAATACAATAAGCACCCCTGAAGTTAGAGGTAAAAACAATTAGCACCCCTAAACTTTGGTCTGGAACATTAAGCACTCTTAAAGTATCAATAGATGTTTCCGTCAGTTAAATCTAACGAAAAATGTCACTGTTTGGTCATATGCTAGGCACATGATCAATTTATTTATTGAATTTCCCAAATTGCCCTTCCCTATTATTCTTCTTCAACATGTGTTCTTCATCATCACTGGAATGTTCATACTTTCGCCGGATTGTTCATAGTTTCGTCGGGAAATTCATAATTTCACCGGAATG
>JAYMTK010000299.1:0-24773 GCA_036897405.1 Pelargonium myrrhifolium
GTAGGCGGATTTATCGATTGAGTCTTTTTCATTTAAAAACAATTGTATTTTCATTTTCTTTTTGTGTGGTGTAAAGAACCATTTCAACTAAAAGTTTAAGCTTTTAGTTAAGTTTGTTCTTTACATAGTATCAAGCGTTAGTGACTAAAATGTCTCGGGTTCAAATTCTGTTGTCACCCATATTAAATTTCAGCACAAGGTAATGAGTGAACATGTGCATGGGTCCCGGGTTCGAATCCTGCCGTCACCCATATTAAATTCCAGCACAAGATAATGAGTGGACTTGTGCATGGGTCACATGCAAACCCATTTTCGCTTTGCACGTGGCCCATGCACATGTCCACTCATTACCTTTTGCTAGAATTTAATACGGGTGATGACAAGATTCGTACCCGGGACCTTTTATTCACCAACGCTCGGATACCATGTAAAGAGCCAACTCAACTAAAAGATTAAACTTGTTAGTTTCTTGTGTGTGAACCTCACTACAGATCTCTCCAAGCATGAGGTCGTAGCAAAATGCTCCGGTGCTAGAGGAATGAGGGAAGAGGACAATGGTGTCACAACAAGAAAATCAGCTTTCCGCGACGGCTAAAATCCATCACCGAAAGTCTAGTTTGTCGCCAAAAGCTTAAAATTAGTTGTCCCCGAAAATTCCGTCACGGAAAGTCCAACATGTGTGACGGTGCTTTGTTGTCGCATTAGCTATGTTTTGAGCTTTCTATCTGAGTCGGCCCAAAGCCGTCGCCCATTGCTTAGCCCAACTCACTCCCATTTTTCTGCTATTTTGGCCACTTTTAATTATGTTTAGACGACGGCCTATATTTTTCTGTCACGAAAAGTCAACTTTTTTTGTAGTGTGTTCTCCAAGACCCAGGGGAGTGAGATGGGTGGCACGAGATTTAGGGTATAGTAGCATCTTTGACCGTTTGGAGGCCTAAAGCCCTTGCTTCATAATTTAGCGGTGCCTTCACAACTAGGGTCAAAAACCCTTGCTTCATTATAGGGTAGACTCGGCCCGAGAATTCTGGGTGTCGTATGGACAACAAAAGCTCTAGCCATTCGGGAGGCTCTTGAAAACGACGCTCTTCAGGCGACTCACGCCCCCAAGACTTAGATATTTATCTTTCAAGATTTGGCTTTGATACAGATGATAACATGCTTAAATTTTGAGTTCGTGTATCACTCTCTGCGAACAAGGCAACCCGTGAATTTTTAAAATTATCGAATTCTTGTACGTAGACAACTTGTATATTTTTCCTAAATGAAAATGAGGTACATTTGATGTCAGCAAGTTAAGCAAGCAATGAAGTCGTGACATCTTATTAAATATTATTTGGATTCAGGCGAGTCACTTTGTTCCTACAAATTTACTCGAGTGAGTATACGTGAATTTTAATGTGGTGACACCGTTTCATTGACTTGGCTTATAGTAAGTGAAATATTGATATGATTAGATTCATTTTTCTCTCTCTCTCTTTGTATAAAGCAAATGTTTTAGTTTAAATTAAGACAAGTCTATTATAATACAAATTTTAACGGAATGTGACTTTCTCTCATCATCTTCCATGCACATGACTTTAAAATTTTTATAAATACCGATTTTGCCCTTATTGTACAATTGGTCAATAACAAGTTCGCCGAAAACTTCAAAGATCGCCGGAAATTTCAAAACAAACACCAAAATTACCCCCTTATTTTAACGTGAGAAAAAAAGAAAAATCAGGATAGTAACATGATAAACCGACATCTAAGAAGATAATAACCTCTTTATTTTAAGACAAAGGAAATACATTTCATCGAAGGGCCCATTATGAAAATATCATACAAAAAGGGGTATGTCTTCAAAATTTCTTTGAGGCCCATTTTGTTGGCCCATCATATTGAAGTTGTTGACGGCCCATTTACCATATGTAAATCTGTGGCATTGACACAAATAAAATGTAATAGACCGACAACACTTCAAAAATGTGTCCGCATAACACGACATGGTATGTACCACCATTATGAAGAATGTTATGTACATATACATATTACAAAAGGTACACAATTGAAAGAAGAAGAAGAAAAATGGTGGCTTCGAAGGTAGAGTAAAAACTATTAAAATTGGAAGAATATTGTTACGGAGAAATAAATACTATAGTGTTCCAACAGTTCGAACTATTGGTCAATTACATCGCATTACATTAAGAAAATAGTCAATTACACAATAATCCCCTTTGAAGAATACAAAATTGGGATTTCGAACTTGTTGCCACATAGGCGTTCTACCATGTACAAATAATGTTATATACAAATACATTTAACAATAGACATTTGAACAATTTTTGGCGCCTCAGAGTTAAAGTAAAAACAATTTTTATTAGAAAAATGTTACAAAAAAGTTAACACTTCGAACATGATGCCTACCACTACGTACCGTGTCACAGAGAGTAACGGGCAATGCTACAAACAAATATAAATTTATAACCTTATATGACAAAAATTAACATGAAAAATGACGAACCTGCAACAAACCCACAAAACTCACATCGGTCAAGCCAAAGGTCGTGGATTATCAATCATATGAACCTATTTTATTTTCACTAACATATTTAACTTTTCGATGAGCATTCCGTTCAGTGTTTCATATGTTTTCATAACCTACAACTGCCAAAAATCTTATATTTGCGTGACCGTGTTTTTCCACGCTGCTCAAACTCGTGAGCAGGATTTTGCCACATTGTTACGTGCGATTAGTGTGCAACAAGTGATGCACCTTTTATATCTCAAATAACCCATGTCATACTCCCAAGAAAAGCTCAAACGACCTTTAACAAGTTGAAAAGGTACCAATACTCGAAACCAACACAGGTGGTTAGGTAGAGAATATCTAAAGGCGCGAGACAACTTTTTCTAAAGAACTCAGTAAAATAACCCCGTAACTTCGAAAGAAAGGGTGCCTCCTCACAAAGGGGGTCGCAGTGACCAAGCCTAGTCGACTGTTTACGAAAAACACGGTCTAACGCCTAACCACTGCCTGAAAGTCAAGGAAGCCAGTGACCTAATGACAAAGGAGCTAGTGACCGAAGCCTTGGTACCAGTACTCGAAACCGACACATGTGGTTAGGTAGAGATCATACCTAAAAGCGCGAGACAACTCTCCCTAAAGAACTCAACAAAATAGTCTTGTAACTACGAAAAAAGCGGTGCCTCCTCACAAAGAGGATCGCAGTTACCAGGCCTGGGCGACTGTTTACCAAAAACACAAGTCCGACACCACAAGTGTCTGAAAGTCAAGAAAGTTGTTGATCTAATGACAAAGGAGCTAGTGACCGAAGTCCTAGTACCGGTACTCGAAACCAACACAAGTGGTTAGATAGAGAATATCTAGGGGCACGAGACAACTCAAAGAACTCAGCAAAATAGCCCCATAACTTCGAAAGAAAAGGTGCCACCTCACAAAGAGGATCACAGTTACCAGGCTTGGGCGACTGTTTACCAAAAATACAAGTCTGACGCCACAAGTGTCTGAAAGTCAAGAAAATTGTTGATCTAATTAAAGAGTAAACGACGGCCATAACTATAACAATTTTAAAGTAACGAAATTCTTTGTCGACAAAAGCAATCTGTCCTAAAAAGAGAGCAGAGATAATATGGAAGAACTAGAATTATACCTGAAAGCAGCACATGGAATTCACATTGAGATCCGAAGAAGCAAACAAAATTCGTCCATGTTTTCCCACGGCTTTCTTGAGCTTCGCAATCTGATCAATCAAGATTCAGAGAGCAATTAGCAAAAAGCCAAGTGTAAATTTTGACCTACCAAACAGCAAGTTCAAGAAAGCCGTGGAAAAGCATGCAAACGACCTTATTATACGGCGTCGTTTCTTCTCCATTCTCCACCAAAAATAATATCTAATCGTGACGAGCACCCACTTTTTTCTTCTCCTCTCTTCCCCAGAAACCATATCTTCTCAAAAACCACAAGAACTTTGAAAATATTTGCAAAATTCTCGAAAACAGAATTTTCTTTCAGTTAATGAAAGAAAATTGAAGAAGAAACAGCTGAGAATTCATAAACTAATTTTCTCACTCAATTTCCAGGAAAATTGTGAGAAATTGAAGAATTGAGATTGATGGATGGAGAGATCCAGAAAAAGGAAGTGAAAGAAATGTGAATTAAGAAGAAACGTTCATTAAATAATTTTCCCGCTCAATTTTCCGGGAAAATTTTGAGAGAGTGAAATAAGGAGATGAAATCGAAGCTGAACTCAGAAAAATATCGAAAAACCTCTAAATTCGGAAAGTAGCGAGCATCAATTAATTTTCCCGCTGAATTTTCCCGGAAAAATCTGAGAGAGAAGGCAAGTACTGAGATGGAAAATAATTTAGCTGAATTGAGATCCATCGGTCGATCCGGAGAAAGTTAATGCATAACAGAGAAATACCAGTAGGAAAAAAAAAAAAAAACAAGTAGGTGCAGAAAATAGCCAGCATTAACTGATTTTCTCGGAAAATTTGACAGAAAGATGCAGATACTCGAGATGGAAAAGAATTCAGATGACTTCAGATCGATCGATCCAGAGAAAACCGACTTCAGGACAAGTAAATATCGAAAAAGAAAAATACTTAAATTCACAAAGTAGAGAGCATTAACCGATTTTCTCGCTGAATTTTCCCGGAAAATTTTCAGTGAAAGAAAAGAGCAAACACTCGAGAGATAGAAAATAAGCTACATGAATTGAAATCGACCGATCCATCCAGAGAGAGCAGAATTGAGAACGAAACACTAACTGATATTCTAGCTTAATTTTCCCGGAAAATTATAAGAGAAAAAACAAAAACTCACGAACCATGAAAAACGCAAGTAAATGAACAAATTAAAGAGCATCAGCCAGTTTTCTAGCTGATTTTTCCCGGAAAATTTGAAGGAAAAAAAAGAAAATACTGAGTTGGAAAATAATTTGAATGAATCGAAATCGATCAAGAGATAGCCGAATCTAGAACAGAGAAAAAAATCAAGTAAAAAACAACTAAATTCACTAAGTAGTGAGCTTCAACCGATTTTCTCGCTCAATTTTCCAGCAAATTTTTGAAACAAAAACTCGCGAATCATTAATAAAAAAACAAGTAAATTAAAAAATTAGCCAGCATTAACCAATCTTCTAGCTGAATTTTCCAGGAAATTTTGAATTAAAAAAGAAAATACTGAGTTGGAAAATAATTTTAATGAATTGAAACCGATCCGGAGATAGCCGAATCCAAAACCGAGAAAAAATGAGTAAAAAAACAGCTAAATTCAGCTTCAACCGATTTTCTCGCTCAATTTTCCGGGAAAATTTGGCGAGAAAAAGCCGAGAAAATTTTCAAATCAGTTTCAGTACAGAGAGAGAGCTCGTGCTTGCTCTTTCTCTTCACTTTATAATTACTATATAAAGACGAAAAGGAAGGTGCGGTTACTCGCACGTGCGAGAACTGACGAATCCGAGACCGACACGTGTCGAGACAGATCGTAAGCAACATTTCCCGAGGATAAATGGGCCACCGGTTTGGCTCTTTTTTGTACGGACCATTGGGGACACGTGGCAGCGTCTCTGAATGTGGGGCCCACCTGCTCTATGTGGGTCAAGGAAAATATTGTGTTTTGGTCCCTCAATTACTCATTTTGTTGTGAATTGGTACCTAATTTAACTCTTATTTTAATTTGGTCCTCCAAGTATGTTGTTTTATTTCAAATTGGTACCGTTCATAACGATGACATCGAATTAGGTTGGCGTGATAACCACGTGGTGCTTAAAATAGTTAAATTTATAAACGAAACTATTTTGAAACGAAATAGAATAACTAAGAGATCAACTTGATAATTCAGGCTTACGATGAGGAATCTAATGCCTTCGGTTTGATTGAATGTTTTAGCGACTGGCTCGATTTAGTATTGTCGATCTTTTGTTTGTGGGTCGGTCTGCAAATGAGTGTCCCACAAGTTACTTATGTTTTCGATCTTTTTGTCAGACTTGTCAGTATGGATTGGTCTTCAATCCCCCAATTTTTTGGCTCTTTGTTATCGTTCGATTTGAAGAAAAAAAATTATCATTTTTTTTGTGTTTGGATAAAATTGGCATAGCAGTCATGTCTCTCAATTATACAGTTTTGTTATGAATTAGTCTCATAAGCAATTTTTGTTAATTAAAGCGTCACGCAGTCGCCGTCACACCAACAAAAAATCGTTACATCAACCCTAATGTGAGGACACCCGTACAAATAGCTCCAGAAATAAAATAGTATAGCTCGGGATCAAATTAAAACAACATGGACAATTTGAAGACTGAATTGTAACAAAAGTTAAATTACATACCAAAATTCACAACAAAATAAATAATTGTGGACCAAAATGAAACATTTTTTATTTTCATTTTTATTTAAATTTGTGTTTATTATTGGCTTTCAATGATGTATAGTGAGCCAGAGGCACCACTTCCCGATCCTCTCCGGTTTGTGCGCCGTGTTACGCGCCGACGATTCTCTTATGTGACTCAGAACTCGGTATACTGACTCACTTTCTAACCCTCCTTTTTGGATTTTCCTCTTGCACATTATAGAATTGTCTTGACGCGGGAAAAATCCGTTACTTGCAAATAACATGCGCAATAGGAAAATAGGACATTAATAAATAGACATGAAAAATTAGACTCGAATACGCAAATACTCAATAATCTTTCTTAGTCTGTAATTAACTCTACCAAAAACTGACCATTTGAGTTTCAAGTCGTTTTTTTACGGGTTCATCATATTTAAAATGAAGAGTTCATCATATCTAAAATGGTGCAGACTATGAATAGAATTTTGAATTTTTGTACATAGTAGTATTCTCTCGTGCATTGCACGAATCATGATTTTTTTATTATACACAGATCACTAATATTACTGAAGTGCAGTTAAAGCAATATAACACATAATATATATGATTTTTAATAAATATTTGATTTAAATTCATGAATTTCTTTATCTTAAGGATTTAAATTTGAAAATGTATTGTTTTGTAATTATGAAAAAATTTGGACCAAAATTAAAGGTTTGATAATGTGACTCTCTAATACGCATTATAAATATATTTTTATCCCACTTTTATAGTATGTATAGATTAGTCCGACATAGGCCTAAGCCTAAAACAATAAGGCTCTCGTGGATGCAATTTTTTTAAAGTACCTTATATAAAAACCTGTCCTTGTCACGGACAATTTAGAATTTGCCCTATTATTTGTTGGAATTATAATTCCTACCGCTCACAAGTAGAGATGGAAATTTTAGATTTCAAATCGAGTTTGTTCAGGTTTGCTTTAATAGAGCTAACCCAATCCGACTCGGAAGATATTCAGGTTTCGAGTTGCGTATCGAGTCAAATTTGTGAATATGTGTCCAATTTGACCCAAAATTAGTAAAACTGTATCGAATTTCAAATGCTTGCAGGTTCAGATCAAATTGTCAAACTCTACCCACAAGAATTTAGATTTTCATAGTTTGACAAAAAAAATCATTCAATTAGTTTATACCTAGAAAATTAAGAACTCTAAATCAGCACCTAACTACCTATAAACTCATCTTCAATCAGCATAAGATCAATGAACATTAATGACCACTAGTCAAAGTTACAAAAGCTTTCACTTTCAAAGCATTACAAGTACATGACCAACTTTGCATAGAAGTTGTTTTGTTAACAAAGCTAGAGCCAACAATTTAGACCTGAAACCGAGGACACCCAAAACCTAATGCACATTTTTCGCAAATTCAAGTTGCATAAAGTAGATTCAATCAATTTTCAGATTGAACAAATCCGCACGTTGTACATGCAAAACCTGAAACACGCACCTCTTTCAGGTTAGGCTAAGAAAACCCAACACGCAATCCAAAACCGAAACCAGAATTGTCAGCTCTAAACAAACCCACAACCTCAATGTCAAATTACCCTATCCATACTTTGACAATGTGCGCGAAACGGGTTGGGCCAAGATTACTTTACGTCAACCTTAACCTACGCATGTCATTTTTGGCCCGGCTGGTTTAAGCGGGCCCATATTGCTTGGTTAACCTAATCATAATGTCACGGGTTTGCCTCATATTCGGCATTTTAGTAAATAACACGTGTAATCAATGCACACTAGCTAATCTTCACTAGTCATAGATTAAAGGTTTTTTTCACAACACAAATTCACAACCAACTGATCAAAAATGGACAATTTCAAACAAAACCCAGAAACAACGGAAAGCACTGAAGCTAAGTGAGGACGAAGAAGAAAGCAATCTCGGTGGTTCACAAGCGAGGACTTGGAAAAAAGGACCCCAAAAATACATTCCCCGAGACAAATATGATATATAAACATTCCTTCCTAGCTAATTAAATATACACACAAGGGTATAGAATGAGGAGACCTGGATTTACAGAACGGTGTTTATATGAAGTGCTTTGAGTAGGGAAGTAGCCATCTGCTTCACCAAAACTTGCCCTCCGGATCGTTGTCCGTCTCTACGTTCCTCGATTAAGTTTTGAAGTTTCTGAGGCAGATTGTTCTCCACGATCAATTGTTTTGGTCGGGGATGATGCTCATAAACAGCCTACCACAGCGCACGTGAATAATTAAGCGAGGCTAAGATAGTTAGGACTGACAATTCATGTTCGAAGTTTAGTATTCAGATAAATGGGTCAACCCACACACGAGCCGGTTATTAACGGTCTGAGTTACACAGCTTACAAGCAGTTTATAAGTGGTCAACCTGACTAAATAAATAGGGGCTAAGATGACCCGACATACTTGACAATGAGTCAATGACACATCTAAAAGTTAGCATTTTATCCTTACATAGAACACAAAAATGGGTTCCACGACCCATTTATTTAAACGGGTTAGGCGGGCAAAACAGGTTTGCCGCAAATACAACACAATTAACTAAACCAGCTGGGTTAGTTGACACGAACACGATTACTTTGAAACCAAACCCGCTTTAATTCGTGTGGTGTTTGTGTTGATTCACGGGTCAAGACTCGAACTGCGAACCCTAAATATAGTTATGATATCGGATAGATATAAGAAAATAAATACATATCCACAAAAATTGAGATAATCAACGCACCTTTATTAGTTTGAGCAGATTAAGGCGAGCTATAGCATCTTGATGGTCCAGTCTTGAAATAAGTAGTGGCGTCAAACCATTAACAGCCAAAGTCGTATTAATACGGGACGATTTCCTGCATTCCAGATACAATTTAGCACATTATTTCACGTGTTCAAGTCATTGTGTCATCATGCAGTAGAAATGCGGTTGATCATAATAAACATATGTGGCATATATAGCACATACGTAATAATTTTCAAGAATGGCTCCAATATGTGCACAAAATGTTGCTCGGGACAGCACTGGAAGAACTTCACCAGTTTCTGAACCGCGTCTTTTTTAAGCAATGCTTGTTCCACTTTCCGGTTATCGTTATCATGAGCCAAGCAAACAGCAATTGAATCTAATGCTGTAACCGACCACAGTTCGTCATCAAGAAGACTCAAGTACACATCTAACCCACCATGGGCCCTCAATTGCTCCCTCGAGTTTCGTGATGCATGAGCCATATCACACAGCAAAGGTAATGCGTATTGTTTCAGGGGAGAATCTGACATGATAAAGTTCATTAAAGGTGGGATAATTCCATTTTCAGCTGCTTGTTCCTGTCTCCTCTTGTTTATCTTGCACAGATTGAACAGTGCATTGAGGACCTACAGACCAACAAAAAAAATTAAACTGTTAAAAAAAACTTGTATCTTTTTAAGTTTTAACTTGGCATAGTGTACATATAAAGTTCCCGAGTAAAAAAGGTAGGGGTGTTCAACTAATCAAAACTGGACTGGAACGGGCCAAATATGAAGATAGGGACCGGTATCTAACCGTCCTGGACTGGGACTGACTGGAATTGCTCGGACTAGACCGGGACCAGGACGATTGGACGAAAAATAATTATAATGAATAAAAAGGATTTTTTTTTAAATAGAATAAAAACTATAATTTGAGTGAATTTGCCGAGTAGTCATGTAGTGGATTGTACAAAAGGTTGAAAATATAAAATATACATTTTATAAGAGAATAAATTAAAATTTAAGAAAAAATAATAATTCCAGACCGGAAGACCGTAGTTCCAAAATGTGGACCAAAGACCGGACCGGTTGGAATCCAGTCCAGTATCGGTCCACACTTTCTGGTCTGATCCAGTTCGGTTTCCTGGTCCAAACCGGAACATGAACATCACTAAAAACAGGATGCAGGAAAGAAAATCATACCTCGTGATGTATTTGACATACGAGAGGCCCTTCTTTAAGTTCAAGGTTAGGGATCAAATATTTAATCGCATCAGCTCGCTGAAGATTCTCCAAGCAGTTGGGGTCGGTGGACAGATGATTAATACACTTCAGTATCTGAAATAAAGATTATGCAGCAACGTAAGCCTGATGAGAATTCGGAAAAGGGGAAATGCAGTTCTACAAGAAATATTTTTTTCATGTACCTTTAAGAGGATATGGGGCTCTGTCCTATTGAACATCTGGAAAAGACGGGTCAGCAAGCTTTGACTACACATGTAAGACTTCACAGTTGTATCTGCTTGGGCAAACTCGAGCAGAAGATCCGCCACCTTTTCTAAATATTCCCGGGCAACGTCTGTATTCAACGCAGATACCATGTGGGAAAGTAACCCTGATGATGTTGCACTCTCCGGTCTAGCATTCAGGACACCGGAACCAGACAGTACGCCTGATGCAGTCTGAGATACGATCCCGGATGTGGAAGCAGCAACATCTTTTGATGCCGATACTCCAGCCTTCTTATTTGCTGTTTTCTGTGACATCCTGGGCGTGGATGTAGATTCAAGATTACCATTTTCTCGTCCACGCCCAGAGACCTCTGAAAAAATATAAAACAATGCATCATATTAGATAATATTACAGGTGATAATACAAAAATTGAACAATAATGGTATAAAGATGAGAATAAACTAGACGAAACATCAGATCTTAAAATTTGAGATGGAAACTTCTGGTCAGTGCTTGAGAGGGTGTTAGATGGCAAAATCAGTGTCAGAACCTTTCAAGTTCAAGTTTTCTGTATGACCAATTTCAGGTAGCATTTGGATTAGAATTTGGACTTTTTGGTAACGAAAAAAGCAAAGATTATAATCCAAATGCCACCTCATGTCTTAGCAACATGCTGTGGAATAAAGAGAGCTGCACATGCCCAGGTGCTGAAAAGTAAATGACATTTCAATTTCAAATTCCTTAATCTTTTTAGGTAGCGTTTGGACTAGAACTTATGTTCAAGAATGAGACTCGAGGGTTGGAATGAGAATGAAATTCCAAGTCATCATGTTTGTATTAGGACTTTTTAGTCAGAGAAGGGTTTGGAATGAGAAAATTCTCATTCTTGATTCTCATTCCCATTGAAAATATGTTGCACTCACACACGGAGCAGATAATTGGGTGCATGAGATATATAAAATATTTTTCAAAAAACAAGGAAGTACCTGCAAACTCTGCCATCAGAAAGTCTAGTTCCCCATTTGTTTTCTTTTCATTAGATGCATGTAACAGAGGCAGTATACTTTCATGTCTTTCCATTCCGGGAAGGTGTCGTACATAGTCAAGTTGACCCGAAAAATGTCTAGAAGGGGGTGCCTTTTCCAGTAAACTAAGAAGAGGCCGAACTTGCTCTTGCTGAGTAGCTACTGTCCCAGGGTACCCATTTGATGAGCCTTCGATAAATTTAGGAGGCCTATCTGTCGATGCTCTATTAGTGGAATTAGAGGCACGTGGCTGCCTATCACCTTCTGTTCGAGAGGAATCAATCTTCCATCCATCAAAACTTTCTCGTTCTTTAGATGCATTTGCAGCTTTCTCTACTGATGTTGGGTCTGACAATTTGGCAGCTTCCATTGTTGCATTGCTAGGACGAGGTCTATCTATATCTACCGGATGGCTTCTTGAATCTGGTTGATCTACCCTTTGGGAATTTGAAGTTGAAGCACGTGATGGTTCTGGAAAACTAGATGACAATGGGTCAACGATCCCATGTCTAACCTTCACAGCATCAGGTTGATCAGTGGCTGAAACAGAAGCCTCGTTCTGAAGGAAAATAGGATGGCCAGGGTCCAATAAACCAGACGATGGTCGTTGAGCTGCTCCATCTAATGTAAAACCACCGCCAACAGCTATAGAAGCAAGCCGAGTTGCCTCATTCAAGCTATAAAGTGTGTTGATTAGCCTAAGCAGTATCCCATTTTTCGCAGCGATACGGCAAAAATCATTTCTTGGAGTTGATCGCTGAAGCTTAAAAACCTGCCACATGCCGTCAATGGCAAGGTGAACCATTTCCCTGGTTACAGAGTTTGTCAGTACTGTGATACAAGTCAGTGTGAAGGCATGTTATGCGATCCCCACACTTACACGAAAAAATAACAAACTAAAGCATAGAAAATTTTGAAAACTAGTTTCTGAAAGACAGTCAACATAGCATAAACCCAGTATCAAGTCAGAATCCACAATTTAAGTACAAAAGTGGACCTCGGTAGAAGCCACATGAATGCCACAGTAACAAGCAAGTAAATAGCTGTCTAACTTAAAAAGTAATAGGGTGTGCAGAATTGGGTTCGGACTGTTTTTTTGGACCCAACCGGATTGGACTGAATTCGATCCGAACCAAATCGTTTTAATTTAATATTTTTTTATTTACTATACCCAACATTTTCTTTAAAAAGTACGGTCCAGTCTCGATCTGGTCCATGTCATTTTCAGTCCTAAAACTCTTCAAGTGAAGTCTGGTCTGGTCCCAGACCAGTGAACAACCCTCACTGAATGCCAAGACTTCTATTTAGCGACACTTGTGCGTGATTTCTTGAAATAATAGTCACGTGAAAAATACTTGAAGTTATGGAGGCATCAACATACCTATACTTTGCATAATCGGCTTCTAGAAAACCCACCAGAACAGGTATACCACGACAAGCTATAAACATCTGCAATGTCAATGGGCTGCACATAAGATGCTTCTATAGTCAGTACTAATCCGTACTTTCTGATAATTAAAAAAGAAAAGAAAAGGAAAGACCATAATAATCATACAAAGGAGAGAACTTTACACCTTGACTGACAAATTTGCTGCAAAAAATAAGCTGCCTCCATACGAACTTCCCGGGGACGATCAGGTACCGCAAAACTCATAACCACAGGGATCTGTTATGTAACTCATCAATGAATAAAATTGCATTTCGATTGGAAAATCCAAATATCAGAGATGAGCCAACTAATTTGAAGGAACTATCAACAATTACTTCGTGTTAGATAATTCCTACACTCATCTTGACATCTGTCCAACAGGGGAAAATAAAAACCTAAATGTACATGATACTCAGTACTCACCAAGCCAACAAGACAAGCATTTTCCTGGAAATCAGAGTTATCTTTGATTATCTGATTTATGATTTGAAGAACAGAGCATATAACCTGCAATAAAGGGAAATATATAATAAATAAATAAAACATATGTACTTCACTGATTAAAGCTAGTGGCTAAGTTAATGACAATGTGAACGAGAAACATATTATTCCAGAAGCCCCCATGATATCTGACATACACGAGTTTTTGGAACTTCAAGCAACTCCATCAAAGGAAGCAAGCCATGCTGGGTCACAAACACAAGTTTCTGCTCAGGGCGCTGGTGAAAGATAGCAATGAGTTTTTGACAGGCTGATACAATCACATCTTCGGGTTCCTCTGGCCTTAATGACCCAACTGATCTGCTAAATTCAACAGCCTGACAAACAAAGCCAAGTTAGATAACTTTACATCCAAAAAATGACATGTTAACACAAGATTTGACAGAGTCAATTCTTAACGTGGGTAAAATTAGAAATGTGCAGGATACTGGTGAGACGGAGTAAGTTAGGGAGTACTTTTGGCATATAACCATTGGATTTTGGTTATGTTCAATCTTTATGACGTCATAAAAAAAGTACAAAATGGACCAAACACCTATTATCTTAACACTTTCATTTTAGCACTTAAAAACGCCCATCTGCAGATGAAATTTCATCAAATTAATAATACCGAGGACAGTAACAATTAGAATTCTAGATGACTTAATAATGTGAGATCCAATCCAACCCAGGAGACAAATGCAAGGAAACAAAAAACAGAACTTACTGAATTATTTAAAAGAGCATTATCGAATATTTAAAACTTCAATGATAGCCAATAACATCCAACGAGAGCAGTTTCAAGCAACTCAATATTATCTAATCCAGGAAGAACATTCTAAGAAACACTTCAAAGCTACAAGTTCCCTACTGAAGAAACAATGAGCAGATATATGCCTATAAGCATCCAAAACTTCTATTGAAGTAGCACAGCTTAACAACGAAAAATCATGACTCACAAGGACAGCTGTTTACTCCAGAATTGAAAAAGATAACCTTATGATATATTCATTTTAAAATTACAAGTCTCTAACCGAGAAACATATAGAGCTTACTAAGACCTCTCTTCGAATCATTAAACATCTTAAGACTGAAGCAATAAAGTAGAATGACAAATTTACCTGTAGGGGGAAAAGGTTTTCTGCAGGCAACTTTTCATCAAAAACCTGATAAACATAGCGCGCGCACAAACTGTCAGTAACTGCTAATCGGGACATAACATGTATCAATTAAGTACCTCAAACTCACCAAGCCATCCATATCAATCACATCATCCTTCAAAACTCCCATCATTAGGCGCAACAGGTCCCCACCCCCATTTGTCTTCCCGATTTCATTCTCCATTTGTTTCTGAGCAATGGTGGCCCTCAATTTTGTAGCCAGATCATTTTTCCCACCCTCCTTTGCAGATGCATTGTCTTGATTCACCTGTGGAGCGGACGTCGATGTTGAAGCCTCAGCTGCCTGATCCTGTGGATGTTTATCCAATGGATGAAATAAATCATCCAAGGAAGCATCGCCTGGAGTATCACTAAATTTACTCAGCCCATCCCCTCCCAAAGGAACCGACACTTTCACAGCCTTCAAAAATGGCAGATATACTTATCCATTAGATTTGTTTATTTTCTTCCTTCGGTCATAAGAAATCAGAGAAGAAATTAAAAAGACGGAGATAAAATAATACAACGGCAAATGAACAATCCAGCAAATAAAAGAAGAAATTGGTAGTTATAAGAGCAACTCTTACATTTTGAAAACCATTATCTTGATTCTTTGGTCCAAAACGAAATGATCCATTATCAACATGGTTAGAACTTCCTTTCCCTCCATATTTCTTGGATACATTTCTTCTTCTTGATTCAGGAGATTCCATCTCACCATTTGCTAGAACTTCATCCTGGTCATTTATATGCAGTTGCTCAGTTTCAGATGCAGCAGCTACTTCTTTTTTAGCAGGTAGTACCGCAGAACCACTTTGAAGAGACGATTGGTCATGGATAGCTAAGGTAGGAACTTCATCTGAGAGAATATCATCTTCTGAATTGTATGTTCTTTCCTCGCCAAGATTACTCGTCTCAGCCACCTCTGTCGATGAAAACTGTTGTTTCTTGGGGTCCTACAGTCCGTAGCAATGAAGTTAGAACAAATTAGAGGGGAATGGAGGTTGTTAAATGTAGTCTCTCTCAGTATTTCTCTATGTACATCTTCTCATCTCTGCACTTCCTACTATTGCAATTAATAACATTAATTTCTTTCTTAATCTTAAAAGAAAAACAGATTTGCAGTAGGATGAACATGGTATTTAGTAACATCTTATAATACTAATAGGCAGATATAGTTACTTCATATAAGGCCCTGATTCAACTGTTTTGTTCTCTCTGTTCAGATATATCACGCCAAGATTAAACAGTTCTCACATTTTCAAAGTCTGGGATGATTACTTCCACTTTCTCCCCAGAAGCACTTTCCCTATTGCTTTGATCATCTCCATAAGAAGTTTCTCCATCTTCATTTATGCTCCTACAACTACACTGAATTTTTTTAATAAATCATCACCAAATGACAAGAAGAAATTCCGCAGGACTGTCACCTCAGAATAAGATTCTGGTTAACCAAAAAAAAATGACAACAGAACACAAATTACAAAGTGGAAAACGAAATGGAGGCCCATGCTTGGGCAAAACAATCAGGCTTCATAAAAAAAATTATACGTCAAATGTCTAACAAAGCACAAGACAAAGATCCAATAAGCAGCATTTATTGGATGCACATCGACTTGTCCTTGCAAATAACCAAAAAGTCCTCCAATAGAAATAATTTATATAAAGGGAAAGATAGGACTAATAAAATGCGGTTGGAAAATAAACTCAGAATGCAGCACCCATCACTACAGTCAACAAACAAATATGCCAATAAAAATTAAGGAAATCCCATACATATCATAACTTCTTTTCTCGTTTTGCACTCACATGAAAAGCTGATCAAGATATCAAATCAAAATTGTATCCCAAACAACCACAATAGTTTTGTAAGGACATTGATGAAAGGTCTTGAATGAGGAGAAACTTTATCTTTAATGGAGTAGTCAAGCTAGAATTATTTAGTGGAGTACATGAAATCTCCTTAACATATCCAATTGAGAAGTACTGAATAGGAACTTAAGTTCAGATAAGGTTCATAAAATATATATTTTTTAAATTAAATGTGAGGAAATTTAAAGATGCTCAAACTTGGGGTGGAGATGTCTTAGTGAATTCTAAACAATATAGCATCCAAACTAGAACCAAATTAGTCAGAGGCAGCATTGTATGATTAATTGCAGCAGAAATGTAGATCCAATCAAGTACCAACCACACACACACAAAAAGGTTTCAAAGTACACTGCACTAATTTATAACGTCCACCTCAATGTTCCACTATGACGAAGAGAAGACTGCAAAGCACGCCTACAATTTTGTATCCAAGGATGAGAAAGCAGTGTCTTTGCATCTGGCCTTTGCCTAGCATCCTGTAATATGGAACTGAATGTCATACAAGAAAATAGAGAAGTCACAAAAGATTATATATCCAAGGCCTAAGAGTATTGCACTTCATCATGTGGTTCAAATAACAAGCATATCAGTAGTTCCAATTACATACCAAGACAGGCTCAAGATATTTACTAGTTCTTGCAAGTATCCAGGCCAGAGCAAAGATATAAAAGAAAATTTACAATAAGATAAAAAGGACCAAAGGGTTTTTTCTTATATATAGTGTTTTACCGCCTAGAATCTAATTAATAAATGTTTAACCCTGGTTAGAAGCAAGTAGAATACAACTTGGTAGAGATGCTCTAACATATAGAAATTGAAAGAAAATATCATATGCACTATACAATTTAAACAGCTTGATTGACGATGATAGAAAAAACTAAATTAATACTTTCTTAGCTTTAGCACCTATTTACGATAATAGGAGAACTTGGGGGCTTTATAAATGGCACAAAAGACAAAGAAGACTATTCCCAGTCATGTAGATGTTTATGGGGGCAAATAATATTCCTGATTTCAGCTGGGGAAGAAATTCATATGAAATTGTCATGCATTCAGGAAAAAAACATTTAAAAAACAAGCAATACTGATCTCTTCCTTTTACTCGGTTTGGTCCAAGCTTGAGAAAGGTTAGAGTATACACATAAAAGATAATCTTAACAATGAAGTTTACGACACTTAGACTGACTATCCTTGCTCTTATCTTAACAAAATGAGCCTTCATGGACATACAAGTGTATATCAAAGTTAAAAAGAAGAGAATCAATCATAATTTCTGTTTGGTCATCAAGAATTCCAATGTCATTAGGATACTACAAACAATATTTCCATAGAACTTGAATCTCTTGTCGCATACAATTGCCAAGGAGAAATGCCTACTCACTACTATAATTAGTAGTAGTTATAACAATTTTGGAAACAAACGATTAAATAAAACCGAGAAGAACAACGCAAAGGCTAGACAGAAGAGACTGTCTTAAAGTTGATATTTCAGCCATTTTACCTTCTTAAAGCACTGACGTAGAAAATCAGTGATGTCAGGAGATAGACTATCAGGTATTGGAGGATGCTCGTCCTGAAAGAAATGGAGAGGGGGATAAGTATTTTTGACACTACATACATTCATGGTCTAACATACTGTAAGATGTTAATCCACCCAGGAAAATAAATTCAGACTATGGGGGAGGAGAAAGAGATATTTGGAAAAGGGAATCCATAGGTACAGAGGAAGAATTGATTCCTCTGTCAAATTGATGATAGTAACAATGAAGAAAGACTATAAAACAAACCTGAACGATGCGAAATAGAGCTGGCATGGGCTGCAAATCATAGTAAGGAGGTACACATGTAAGCAGTTCAATCACTGTGCAGCCAACACTCCAAATGTCAGAAGCAGCGCAAACCCCTGACATTTCAATCACCTGGAAAGTTCACATGCTTCATAAGAAAGAGAGATTCACTGGGCTAGTTTAAGGTAAATATGTGCATTAGCCATTATGAACAATAAACAATATTCTTCATGACATTTTGCATACTTTAAAACTTGACTGAGAAGTTCTGTTCATATGGAAGTAGTTATGATCGACGCATTTCACATAGACCAACCCTTGCATTTGGTTTATGGAATGTGCCATTGGCACCCAATGCAACTATGAAATATCAGTCAAGATATAAAATGTAGGAAGTTTGTTGAGATGTGTATTGCTATATTAATGCATGCCATACCAAAACCAAAATATCAATACAATTCATAAATGGATGCTTAACCACAACATTGAGAGCTACATTACAATGATTAGCTCAATGCATGGGCATGGGATTATAGTATCACCAATAACATCCGGGCCAGGGAATGGGAATAATGACATTCCCATATATAAGGGCACCAGCATTCCTTCATCCAGCTGGAGGAAAGCTCATACACATAGGTATAGAAATTAAGAACACCTCCACTACTTTGCTAAAAATAAGATCTATTTTTTTAATTACAATATAAGCATTACCAGCCTTGATTTGTTGGTCTTTGCATGTGTGCATAAGTATATAAAAAAAATAAAAAATAAAAACCTCCAATAATGACAATTTTGGTCTTTGCATGTGTGCATAAGCGTCCATTAACACACACACACACGAGAAAAAAAACATATGTTAGGCTATGTTCATTAACACTAATATTTAGTAACAACAGAACTAGTCATCAAGTGGAAGAATGAAAATCTACATTGATAAAAGAAGTACCTCTGGAGCCATCCAGTATGGAGTTCCAACGACAGAATGTGTATTAACATCAGCCTCGGTCAATTTAGTTGCAACACCAAAATCAGCCAGTTTCACAAGGCCCTGAAAGAACATTAGGTCAAATGACTTCTTCATACAAAAACAAAAGATCACAACACCTTTAACCAACAAGCACACAATCGACATGGAGGCGGCAAAACTTTAGAGCCGGATAAAGAACAAGAAACCAGAATGACAGTGAAATAATCAATGAAAACACAATTTTTAAAGAAAATACTAACTACTAACATCTAAATTTGATGCCTGTAATATTAATAGTAGCAATCATGATATTACACTGTTATAAGTTGTGGTGCAATGCTAACACTCAGAGCATATAGTTTTAGGTGTAACAGAATCCTTACTTCTTTAGTAGTCAAAATGTTAGCACCCTTGATATCGCGATGTATTACACCCTGTTCATGTAGATAGACCAAACCTTCCAAAACCTGCCATGACAAATAAGCATAAAGCCATGAAACCCTCATCGGGAACATTAGCAAAAACTGCATCTAATGAGCATACCTGTGCAATGTAAACAGCCACCAATGATTCTGGAAAGGGTCCAAATTTATTTGGCTTAATAATGTTTGCAAGAGAGCCATTCTCCACATACCTGTGTGAATGACATTGTACGAAAGCATAAAATTTGTAAGCAGGTTCCAAATAAAAGCATCTTAAATATGTTTGGAGAGAGATAGAAAAGCTAACTCACTCTAGGATAATGTGGAGATGACTCCTTGTCTTTAAAGAGCCAAGATATTTCACGATATTTTTGTGGTTCAGATTCTGAGAAAAAAGGGAATACATTCCATAAATTATTTTGAAATTTTAGTACTTTGCAGAAGGCAAATACAAAGATAAGTTAAGCAGCTTATATAACAAGTGAAGACATAGGGGAATCCAACAATGAGACAGTAGCAAAGATGCAAGGTGTGACAAATGCTGATCGGCAATTATTACTGACTAACAAGAAGGGTAATAATTTCACTAAAACTATTAGATTCAACAGTCTTCTCCCAGCACAAAAAGAATTCTAATGGAGAATGGAAAGGAAAAGAAGACAAAGTGGACATTATATGATAGTTTCTGCTGCAATATGAATATAATCAGCATATCTGGAAAAGATTAACAATGCTCAGAAAAGGAAAAATGCAACTAGGCACATAAAGACAAATGCGTCAAATAAAGGAAAGAATGTACCTTCAGTAAATCAATTTCTTGCTGAAGCATTAATGCATCCCAGCAATGAAAACATAGTTGAGAGGGGAAAAAAGCAACGAGTAAGCCAAATATATCGTGGAAACTAGAAAAAAATACAATACGAAGACAGTGTAACTATGAAATAACTATAATTTAATTTCCCACAGAATCATCTAGTAATACAAACTGAGTCGTAAGAAATAAATAGAAGGCTTAACCATGAAACTTTTCCATGATTTTGACAACATAGATGCCAATGAGATGTTAAAACTTAAAAGTCAACATTCTGAACAAGTATCTGTTCCCTTCTTGGGATCATTTATAAGTGAAAAGTATTTTGTTGTTGATCAAAAAACATCCTGGACACCTAAATAGTCGATAACAGAATGAACTGGCATTTCCACCAGCAACTTCTTCTGAAGGGAGTCAAGGGACTGTGATAATAATATCAAAATTTATACAACTCAATGACTAGTAGTACACATGTTTGGCAGCCAAATATGGTTTCCATAATAAATCCTTAGAAGGAGTTCCTAACCATTATGTTAAGCCAATTTCATTTATATGATAATCATAAATTACATATCGTGTAAGAATATACTAGTTTCCAAAATGACAATAATTAACAATTACAACTATATGACATCTAACTAGGATTTGAAACTCCACATACATTGATCTTCTTCTATTAGCAATAATTATAAAGATCTAAAAGGGACTGCATTTAAAATAAGAGAAATTTTCAAACCATGATGATATTGAGATCCTCTTGAGCAATATTCTCCAACGAAACTTGTTTAATAGCAACGAAGTCTCCATTCTCCAAATCCAAACCCTTGTAAACTCGACCATATGCACCTTTTCCAATCTCATCACCGAGCATCTGTACAAAATTATTTCAACCAAATCCTAAATCCCACATTCAAATTCAAGAAATTCATTCAATGCAAATGAACCCCAAGAGATGCCAAATTAAAATCCAACTCTCCATTTAGTTGATGAGAGAATGAGACCTATGCATTAAATCTCGTGGTTCTTCACAATTCCAATTAACAGAGCATAACAGAACTACTTGGGTAACTGATTTGTTACCGCATTTTGATTTTGTGACAAAAATACGTAAACATAACATTCTAGTATTCACTGTATTCTACTCTACATTGTTAAAGCCTCTGTTCTCGAAATAGAATAATCTGCTAGGTATAAATTGTAAAACAATCAAGATAACAAAATAAATAATCAAAGAATAAGGAAACTAAAAAGCTAAACTCGACTAAGCATAACACAAGTTATGCAACAATGTGATGATGTTAGTATGTTTAAGTCATTTTTCCCAAAATAAAAACAGCATTACAGCACAAATTCAAAGTTACATTATATTCTACTTTCATCCAATTTCTCCGAAACCGAAGCTCTTCATAGATAACTAACAGAACAAATGCGAAAAAATTTCTACTATTCTCAGCAACCAGACAGGGATGCTGTAAAGTGAATCAATAATTAAGAAATTGAACTAAAAGGCTAGAACCAACTGAGCATAGCAACACCATGTGATGAAGTTATTATGTACTCATTTGTTCTTAAGTGAAAACAACATAGCAGCACAAACCTAAAGTTCCATTATAATCTCTTTACATCCAATTCCTCATAAACCAAACCTCTTCAAAAAAAAAAAAAAACTGAAAATTCTCTCTAATTTTCTCAGCAACCAAACAAGTATGCTGTCAATTGAGAAAATAATGAAGAAATTGAACTATAAAGCTAAACTAAAGTGAGCATAACACAATCATCTAATGAAACTAATTGGTAGTTTGGTACTCATTTTTCCCTAAATTGAATACACAATAGAAGCACAAAATTCAAAGTTCCGATCCATTTTCCTTCATCCAAATCCTCAAATCAGTGCTCTTCAATTTTGAAAAAAAAAAATATACTCATAATTCTCTCTAATTTTCTCGGCGAGCAACTAAGATAATTCCAACCTAAACCAACGATTACAAACACAGTAATCGAAAATGCAATAAACGATTAACAAATTGGCTCACGTATTTGCTGTCCAGAGTCTTGTTCTTGTGAAAATGTGAAGAAATTGAACTAAAAAGGCTAAACTCAACTGAGAAAATAATGAAGAAATTGAACTAAAAGACTAAACTCAACTGAAGTTGATAAGTACTCAATTTTACCTAAAATGAAAACACAGCAGAGGTTCCACTAGAATCTCTTTTCATCCAATTCAAAAGAAACCAAACCTCTTGAAGGAAAAATTATGAAAATTCTCTCCAATTTTCTCAGCTACCAAATAAATTAACTTAGAAACTACACTGAACTGAGCAAATCACAACCGTAGCAGCACAAATTCAAAGTTGCACCTTATTCAACTTTTATCCAATTCCTCAAAAATCAGTGCTCTTCAATTTTGAAATAACAATAACTCAAAATCCTCCCAATTTTTCAAGGGAGCGACTAACGCAATTCCAACAAAACCTAAAGCAACAATCACAAACACAGTAATCAAAAATGAAAAAAATGGAACAAACGGTCAATAAATTAGCTCACATATTTGTTGTCCAGAGTCTGGTTCTTGTGAAAATGTGAAGAACTCAGCCAATTGAACAAAAAAGACTAAAATCAACTGAGAAAATCACGAAGAAAGTGAACTAAAAGGCTGAACTCAACTGAAGTTGTTAGGTACTCAATTTTTACCTAAAATGAAAACACAGCAGAGGTTCCATTACAATCTCCTTTTATCCAATTCAATAGAAACCAAACCTCTTGAAGAAAAAACTATGAAAATTCTCTCCAATTTTCTCAGCTACCAAACAAGATGCTCTATAATGAAGAAATTAACTTATAAACTACACTGAACTGAGAAAATCACAACCGTAGCAACACAAATTCAAATTTGCACCTTATTCAACTTCCATCCAATTCCTCAACAATCAATGCTCTTCAATTTTGAAAAAGAAAAAAAAAACTAATAATAACTCACAATTTCAACAAAACCTAAAGCAACGATCACAAACACAGTAATCAAAAAATGCAATGAACGGTTAACAAATTGGCTCACATATTTGTTGTCCAGAGTCTTGTTCTTGTGAAAATGTGAAGAACTCAGCCAATTGAACAAACAAGACTAAAATCAAGTGAGAAAATGACAAAGAAACTGAACTAAAAGGCTGAACTCAACTGAAGTTGTTAGGTACTCAATTTTTACCTAAAATGAAAACACAGCAGAGGTTCCATTACAATCTCCTTTCATCCAATTCAATAGAAACCAAACCTCTTGAAGAAAAAACTGAAAATTCTCTCCAATTTTCTCAGCTGCCAAACAAGATGCTCTATAATGAAGAAATTAACTTAGAAACTACACTGAACTGAGCAAATCACGACCGTAGCAGCACAAATTCAAAGTTGCACCTTCTTCAACTTTCATCCAATTCCTCAACAATCAATGCTCTTCAATTTTGAAAAAATACAATAACAATAACTCACAATTTCAACAAAACCTAAAGCAACGATCACATACACAGTAATCGCAAATGAAAAAAAAAAATGCAACAAACGGTCAACAAATTGGCTCACATATTTGTTGTCCAGAGTCTTGTTCTTGTGAAAATGCGAAGAATTCATCTGGCGAGACATCTCGCCCTCTCTCTCTCTCTCCTCAGTCAAACTGGAAACGAACAGAGCGCGATTACGAAAACCCTAGGGGCGGCGGGTCCATGGCGAGGAGGAGAGTCAGATTCCGGCGACGGAGGCCAGAGCTCCGGCGAGGGAAATGCGGGGAGAGATGGATCGAATTGGATTGGTGGGTTTTGCTGTGTATTGCAATGCAAAACCACTCCAAGTCAGATTGTGATGATGCGCAGAGAAGACCGTCTCTTTCTCTGTCTGGCTGGCTGTGTGTGTGATTCTGTCATTTTGGTTTGCTTTTGTTGTGATCTGCTGTGGGAGGGTCTACACTATCCATATATGACTTCACTTTCTTTTTTCTTTTGGAATAAGTCCCCGGAGGTCCCTGAACTATCCAATTTGTTCCATTCGGGTCCTTGAACTTCACTTTATTCTGGCACAGTACAAGTTCGCCGATTATTGTTCCCGCGAGGTCCATTCCGTTAAGTAATTGACGGAATCCGTCAAAACTAACTAATTACGTTAGTTATTTCTTTAATGAAAATTTTCAAAATGTAATTTAATACAAATTTACTATTTTACCCATTTAGTATTAATTTTTTTAAGGGGAAATGACAGATGACCCCCCGTCTTATCCACCTAAAAC
>JAYMTK010000300.1:0-24770 GCA_036897405.1 Pelargonium myrrhifolium
GTCGAGGTTATCCGGCATGGACCATCTAGTTTGAGGACACACCACTAGCTCTCATCTGCCTTCCCCCTTCCTTATTTCGTCTATCCCTTTCATTACCATGAATGTTTTCTCGTCGAACCGTTCCACCTTCTACCGCTGAGGGAGCGAGTACTCGGTTCAAGTCAATGGGAACCATTCCCTTCTCATCGATCGCACTTGGAGAAGAGCCATATTTGTTCTGGAGAGTACCAGATTTTGACCTATGACTAGTCTTGTCCTGCGCCTTATCCTGGGCCTTTTTAGAAAATGGGCCCGCAGTTGGGCCTTTAGCCTTGGTCTGACCTCTAGACCCATGTGAAACAGTTTCCTGCGCGTGAACTGCACCACTGTTGGCATAGTGATTGTTACTCCTATTTTCCATCGCCGAGTTTTTATCCATCATAGGGTCGTACCTGTCATTTCAATATCACCACCAACACTATTATCATCCACAGTTACCAAAGCAGCAAAGCGCAAACTAACACCTTTCTTCTCCTAGTTAGCTTGCGAAGGCACCGATGTGGATTTATTTGCATTGAATTTCCTTCGCGCTCATCGTCTTGGCACCACCATCCACTCGCCAAAATCTAGACTCTCAATCTTTTTGGCGTTTACATTTGAAGAACTGCATATCCCGAAACCAGTTTGTATCAAGGCAACAACACGAGCATCACCGGAGCTCTCACTACTCTGAGTGTGCCCCTTAGACGTACCATAGCAGTATTCTTTTTCCTTATGCCCAGCCCAGCCACAAGTAAAGCTTATTAGATGCAAGCCTTCATAAGTCACAGGTTGCCAATAATCGTTCCACCAGATTTTGGGAACAAGAGGCTTTCTCAAGTCTACTTCCACGCAAACCCTCGCAAATTGCCCTTTGTTCGCCGACTGCGCGTTCTCATCCACCTTAATCGATTTTCCAATGGTAGCGCAAATTTCATAATAGCATTATCGTCATAGTAGTCCAATGCCAATTTCTGATAGCGACCCCATACCATAGTTTTCAAGATAACATCAGTGCTTGGCCTAAACCCTGTGATCCAAGGCCAGACTGTGAGATAGTAGCCGAAAATCATCCATGCCTCTCCTTCCATTACATGCTTGTAGTTATCAAAAGAGTCAAAACAGACCGCATAATAGCCATTTAATATAGATATTAGATCATAGTCAGCCCGTGGGCACCATAAGCGACTAGTTCTATCGAACATTGTCTTCCACCCTAGAGAGCACCCGAGAAGCTTGATAATCAAGCAATCCTTCCATTGCAGTCCTATTTTCTCATTGCGTTTCGTAGGAACCCTACCAGTCGGGCAGTCATCATTTTCATTGATTTTGATTGGTTCCTCTATCGGGTATTTCTCTCTCTATTGACTATAGTCTGCCTCTTGTTTCTTCTCAAAACTCATCAACGTATCTCTAAAGCTCACCACTGGCTCTGGATTCGGAGGAATATTCGATACCTCCATGTCCATGTAGTCAGGATTCTAATTATACGAGTCAGTGGAAGGTAGCGGGTTCTCTAGAAGCCCCAGATCCCCGCCTCCCATTGTTACATCTACCACCATGTGCTCATCAGGCGAAGACGCCTTGGCCTTCTTCGTCGATCTGTCAAGTAGATTCGTCTCCTAGGCGGTAGGTTCAACGGAGTTCGAAAGAGGCGATTTGCGAACCCTAGACATTCTCGGTGCTCTTATATAGCCCAGATGGCTAATTTTGATACTGACAATAATGGATTTTACTGGGCTTCCACAAGTAATTTATCTAATATTTAATATTAACACTAATTCAGGATTCATAGTGCCTATGGTCCTTTGAAAGCGTTTGGCTATTTAGAGAACCTGAATTTCCCATACCCCTATAATCTTTGTTTCTTGAAACCAATCCTATGTTAATCTCATTTCAGTTTTTTTTTTTCTAAGAAAAAGAAAAAGTGCAAAGAATTATGAGAAGTTTAGGGTAATTATGTTATAATTAAAGAAATTAGAATAATTACGTATTAAACGTGCATAGTTCAAAGTATCAATCAACAATTTTTGCATTATGGATTACTCCATCCGTCCTAAAATAAATGTTTTATTTTTCTTACATTTTTGTTCCAGAATTAATGTTTTTTTTCTCCATTTTTTTAGGAAGTTAGTTATAATATGAAGAGTAATATGAGCATCAGTTGACTGATATAGATTTATATTAGTTGCACTAATAAGGTGATGACAACTCATTTAAAATCATGGATCCGGACGGGTTGCTCCGCTCCCACAAATTCACTTAGGTGAGTATAAGTGAAATTTAATGAAGTGTCATCACCTCATTGTCTTGATTAAGTTGCAACTGATATAAAGTTATATCAGTCAACTGATACACATTTTACTCTAATATGAATTACCAATAACATCCTTGTGATAACTTAGATAGTGTTTATTGAGTTTATTAAATCATATGTGCATGAGTATACAAGAGTAAATAGTTATACAAACTAATCCTTTTTTAATAATTCATAAAATAAAAATGATAACACTTATTTTAGAATGAAGGAAGTAAGTATGTACATAACAGTAGACATATGCATCTCATGTGATGGTTTTTTCACAATTCTTACACAACAGAAATTAAACAGTACAAAAATGACCATTTAGTGGATTGGGCCCAGAGAGAGTGAATAAGTGTGGGCTTGGGCCCAATCCAAGTGAGTTACGTTAGCAAGTAGGCATTGTAACGTAAATACACAATCTCCAAGGAAGATATATATGTAATGTACCAATTCAAGAATTCCTAATTCATCAGATTCATAAGAATTATTTTTTCCTCCGGCGTATATAGAACGGCAGAGCAGAGTTCAACGTTAATGTTTTGAAAGTAACCAGTCAAAAACGAAACCGATAATAGTGACTATATAATAAATAAATAAATAACTTATATATTGCATGTTAATGTAAAATATTAGAAAAATCAAAAGTCAAAACATATAATTTATATTTTTGTGTTTATGTTTAAAAGAAAATACATTTGACTCAAATGTCGAAATTTAGGTGAGTCAAACATTAATATTGTATAATTTTAAATTTTTATCAATTAAAAAATAATTAAAACATCGTAGTTTTAATAAAACAGAAACAATTAAAACTCTAAAATACTTCACCCCATCTTCTTTTCTCTTCAAGGTACCAAATCTCTTGCTTTCAAGTTGGTGGACCATTAAGCCACTCGAGCCGCCAAGCTATCATGCCACTCAGACCACGAGGCAATTTGACTACTGAACTCATGTACTATCATACCATCATAGCCGTCATGTTGTCAAACAATCTGGGTCACCAAGCCACCAAATGATCTTGAACTTGGTCTACAGAGGTCATCGTAGCATGCAAGCATAGTACTTTTGCTAGAGAAAGAATTAGTGGTGGACTCCAATGAACCACTAAATCCATCATTCACCATCGGTCTTTACAGACTTTCTTAACTTGATGCACTTCTTTGATTTTGCACATTCACTAAATTCAGTGTTCCGTTGACTCGGGTCAAAAGGAACACATGAAACAATATATGTGTATATCATACAATCTTCACTTATAGTATATAGTATCTTTTTCATTTATGAAAATAATTTTATCACACAAAACATAATTACCAAACAGGCTTTAAATAAGACGGTGCGTTTTTTCTACCTCTGATGTACATGTAGTATTACCCTTATTTTGTTAAGCTCAATCTCAACTAAAAATCCAACCAACTTATTTTGCAATTCGGAAAAAAAATTACTTATGTTATCTGCAAGTTGAGTTGGGTCCATTACTCCATTTTAGTATAGATTCAAACATAGCCTGAAATGGTCAGAAGCATTGCTTTGCAGCCCAAAGATTTGATTCCATGGACTTTTCAGAGGATCTTGCCTGGATTTTCCAAAGGATTTTTGATAGTGTAAAATGTATATCAGTTGACTGATATAAAATTATATCAGTTACAATTTAATAAATGACACCTCATTTAAAATCACTTATACTCACTGAAGTGAATTTGTAAGAGCGGAATAATCCGTCCGAATCTATAATTTTAAATAAGGTGTCATCACCTTATTAACTTAACTGATATAAGCTTATATCAGTGATTGATACACATTTTACCTTTTTTTGATAAGAATAACAAACAAAAAGTACAAAACTAGAAAAAGGAAAAGAATTGGACCATTTTCCCTAATTCCCTTGGTCATATACTCTCTAGTGCCAAAATGAATAAACAAAACACATGTGAGGAATGCAAAATGTATGGGATTCAATTACACTAAAAAAACTTCCAATTCACTCAAGTTGAAGCAAACAAAGCAGTTTGATTGGAATTGGAAATGCAATTAATGGTAGTAGTAGGAGGCATGGGAGGCCTAGTGCCCAACAAACTAGAATTCCTCTTTGCAGTTTGTGAAAAAGGACAATAAGACCCTCCTCTTGTGATTGGCTTCTTTGATATGGTCCTTGACAAGCTATTTGATCTATGGCTATGATCATGATTTGATAACCCACCACCATAGCTCCTGCTGTTCTTCTTCATCTTATTGTTGTATGGCTTTTCAGGCTTGGCCAGGTCCTCCAAGCATGACACTTGTGCTAGAGATGTGAAGGACTGAGACTTCCATGGGTAGTGCTTTGATAGCCCTTTCCTCCTACACAATATTTCAATTAAAAAAAAAACAAATTAGCAACAAAAAAAAAAAAACTAAGCTATTTAAGGCGCTTGGTCGGTCTCAGGTTCGAGACTTCTATCAGGTGTTGTTGGTATTGCATATAACAAACATATGAATACTCAAGGTTAGTGGTACAATTGGTAGTCCAAGACTGCATGAGTTAAAAGAATTTCGATCTCCACTCAACCCATCTACGAAGAGACGTAAACTTTAAATGTGATTAAACTTCAAATGAAGATTAGTTTAGGTGTGAATGATATGATTAAATATGTTAAAAGTGTCAACGGCAAGTTTGCGGACCCGCTTAAAACATGGTGTCAAACCAAAAAAACTTATTGGATTGAAGAGTTGAGGTTATGTACCTGATCAATGGAAGCTGTTGGATGAGAGAGGACATGTCCTGAAGAGGATCATGATTTGCAAGATTTGAAGAAGATGACGATGAAGATGATGCAGAGGAAGTGATCTCTTCTTCTTCTTCTTCCATGAAATCTGATAGTGTTGATGAAGAAAATAAACTTGAAGACTCGGAGCAAGAAGAGACTGAATCAAGATTGTTTTGTTGTTGTGAATCCATCATAACACAAAAATCAAATGCAGTAAATCAAGATTGATGAAGATCAGAGAAATGGCTTCTCATTCTATTTTCTATGTTCACGGAGAAAGTGCAAAAAAGTGAGACACACGATGGTTCAAATGGATAAAGATATAGGGGGTATTTATATTAAAAAATTATTATACTTCTTTTGGGAGGAAAGGAAGAATTTAAGATAATAGTAAAAAGAAAAATTATCAGGTTGAAAAAATAAAAAAGATTCGGCTTTATCCACTTTTGCTATATATATCTGTATGGGTGATGGTGTATTTGTCGTTGTGGATAAGAGAGATTGGGATGCATGAGTTGGCATTGTAGTAATTGGTAATTGGATGAGTGAGGCTGAGCCATGGTTTGATACATACGTACCCACAGGAATTAATGATTCTTTATGGAGAAAATTTTGGTTTTGGTGTTGGTGTGACTTTAGGAACCTGTTTTGTTTCCCAATCAAGTAACTTATGTGGACTTTAAAGAGATTTTTTAACTCCCACTTTGTTTAGAATCCGAGTGAACAAAAGGATAAGATCAATCATTGCAAACGATAGGAATAGGATTATTTTACGATTTTACTTCTATTGAAACAAAGGTTCTTTTAACTAACATAGTGTATTCTTTGAACTAATCAGATTTTGATTAATCCTTCTGTGACCATCTACAAAATGTTGGATGACTGTTAGTCTGTCACGTTATCATGGTGTGTCATGTCAATTATAAGTAGGAGATAATTTTACGTCAAAAATCACATCGTCGTCATATTCGACATGGTTTAACTCTTCACCCTCCAAGCAATAACTCACAATATCCTCAGACAAAGTTCCCGTCAAAACGAATTTTCTGATTCTAAAATCAACTTTTTAGCCTTCGACGTTCCCTTAGTCGCTTCCCCCCCACCTCCTGCGAAGCCGCACGCTCGCCACCTACATGCTTAAACTCTCCATCGGCAAAATCATTATTCTCACTAGTATCCACCAAATCTCGAGCACTTATACTAGAGCCTAGAGGACAAGTAAATGATAGCTACACAGATCACGATTCACAATCGTTCAACGAAGTTATAAGGTAGCCCTCGCTTCAAACTCTAACCTACGGTTAGTCTGAGATAACGAGTCATCTTGGTTCAAACCAACCACATAAACATCAAAATCAACACAACGATGATCGCCATGACTTAACAACATTGTAACATGTCAAAAGCCAACAATCACAACAACCGAGCACAAAGCGACACAAAATCAAACAACCTTATGAGTTAAAACAACATTCAAAATTATCACATCGAAATACTAATACCACACCCCTTGAGGGAGGCAAAACGTCACGCCTAAACAACAAGATAAACTAATACCCAATTCCAAAATACCCACATGTAGATCAAAAATTATGTTCGCATTGACAATTCTCACGCACTAAAACAATATTCAATAAGAGTATAGGCAAGTGTTGGGTTTAGGCATTCCAGCTCCTGGGATAGGACGAAAGTGGTTGGGCCACATATTTATCAGCTCAACGAGGTTCAAACGAGATAGTTTCATGTACAAGTAAGAAATAGTCGTCATGTAGTACGAAAAGAATTGAAGGTTTACTCTCATATAAATAAGTCAATGCAGGTAACGATTAGAAGTGTAAGACACCATCAATTTTATTTCCAAGAGCGTGATTCAAGACGACACAAACGACAAAATAGACGAAATTCACCAAAGCGTTAAAAGGACATGCACTATGTCAATTTAGTGTCTCTTAGCGGTGCACATCCAAACCCATCTCCTTGAAATTTGATTGCCTCAAGGGTGTTCCCCTTTGAAAGTGACAACCTTAAGGGGCTTAGGGGGTGCCTTGCTACAACGCGAAACAGTGTCAAAATGTGGAGTCATCGTTGGGACGTGACAACTTTAAGGGAGATTTTCTTGAAACGCAACGACTTTGAGCGACTTGTTTCTTGGAGCATTCCCAACACGGGGGTTGTAGTGGTCCCCACTCTTTTGAACGTTAGTCTATCTGACTTCGCTTGACCTTTTCATGAGCGTTGAGGTCACTTCACGAACACGTGTTGTTTTCATATTAGCCCGATAAATTTACAATTTTTTTAGTAGCATCAAAACATTTGCATATATTTTTCTAGTGATTCCGTATGATAAAATATAATGAATTGATGTTTTATAGTTCATCCGTATTATAACAAATGTCATTCTAGCAAACATTTTAAAATAAATAAATAAATAAACAAATACATTGTATAAAAAAGACATTTCACTTTTCGAACTATACCCATTTTATATTTTCAAGGACAATATCTAAAACTAATATTAATAGTAATTAATGAATACACACACAATAAGATTAGATTAATCATTTTACATACCATATTAATTTATTATGTATCAAATTGGTGGTATTATGGTCGACCTTCATTAAGTGGGTCCTTTACTATCCTGTGAATCTGTGATGTCAAACAAACTTAAACTTTTCTCCCCCACCCAAGATTCTTCTAATCTAGATTGTTTGATGATAGCTCCTTCCATCGACACCAAATCCATTTTAGTACAAAAATAAACAAATAAATAAATAAACTATAATTTTTTATTATTTTTATTTTGATAAAATGAAGTGATGTAGAGATGGTGGTGGTGCCGTGTAATAGAGAGACAAAGAAGATAGAGATGAACCCACACGGCTTAAGGGTTCTCTGAACTGTCAGAAACATACATGCCTACGTAGTATTTGGTTGGAGAACCAGGATGAGATAAACAACAACTAATGTCACTTTCGGCTCTTCACATGTTTTCAGGGTGTTTGATTTGTGTGTGTCTCCCAATTTTAGTTCTTGATAGCCTTTTTCTAATAGAAACATTATCATAATTCAACCACATTCAAAAGATTGGGACAAATTGATAGGACTCAGATGGATCCAACAAGGCTCCCTAACACTCCTTTTCATAAACTTAAATAGGCCGAATACGATAGTTAGGTTGGGCTAGCCTGCCTGATTTCAGGTATCTCTTCAGAGGAAGGTTGGGCACATCATAGGAGGTTCTATTTTAGACATTAATGAGTTTGTAAGCATAAATAAACATGTAAAAAGAGAATATTATTAGTAACGAGAAGAAAAGTAATCAAATATAGAACGTGGATTTCATGTTGCCAAGTGTGATTATGCTTTGATTTCAGAGTAAGGTGTGCAAAAATAATGTTTCGGCAAAGCTCCTGTGAGGAAAAAAAGTGAACAGTTTTGTTTCCTCTCACAAGTAGCTAAATCAATTGTACCCCTAGTTTCCTGAAGCAATAATATTGTCCCCTTTGGTTCAATTCACTGCAACAAATCTCAGTCTCTAACCTATAAGACTTCACATTGCCTGTATATGTTTGGATTGAGTAGTGATTTTCTTTTTTATAATCTAGCAATGAGAAAATGAAAAGGATCTGCATTCAAGACAGTTCGCGTATAGAACAAACAGCAGTATACACTGCACAACAAGGATAGCAATATAGGTTCCTACAAACACCTGCATATCCATTATTCTCTCGACAGATATACAACAGAAGTCGCTATGCCTATATGTCCATATTTTTAATTTGATGGATGATAAAAGTCACAGACAACCTCGTAACACAACAGACGCAACTAGAATGATACCTTGACACCAAGCAATGCCATGAGCTGAGAAATGAACTCTGGATGACCTGGCCATGCTGCTCCAGTAACCAAATTTCCATCAGTGAAGCAACGGTCTATCGGATCAGGCTCCAACCATGTTGCCCCCGCCAAGACTACATTAAGCTTCACAGCAGGATATGCAGTACACTTCTTTCCCTATAACATAATTCGCAAAAAGCAATCACAAGTGTTAATGGTTTCTCATTCCGTGAACAATTGAAAGAGCCTACAAATTAGATGAACATCTAGCATCCAGAACAGTCATCTAGTTATAGGCATTACCAAGTTCCAAAATAATAGTTCTGACTATCTCATAGTAAATAATTTCAGTCCCTACTCCCTACTACAAGTTTCATTAATTTGGACCTTATTTACTTTATCAGTCCAATTAATATATTAAAGCAGGGATCTTAAGAACTCAAACGATTTTGTAAGGTTTCCGCCTCAGACATCACTAACATTCACAATTAGTATTATGAAGAAGCTGCAATATTGATTATGTTTCTAGTTATATAAAATAGTGCTAATATTACTACCTTGAGAACACCAGCAGCAGATAAAATTTGTTGCCCATGGCAGATAGATGCAACTGGCTTCTTAGCCTCCATGAACTCCTTCACTAAGGCAATCACTCTCTCATTCAAAGCCAAATATTCAGGAGCTCTACCTCCGGGGATGACAAGAGCATCATAACTAGACGTGTCCAAACCATCGAAGTCAACTGTCAACAGAAAATCATGGCCAGGCTTCTCACTGTAAGTCTGATCACCTTCGAAATCATGGACAGCTGTTGGGCAAGTATCACCAGCCTTCTTCTTAGGGCATGCTGCATCAACATGGCACTCTAAAGCTTGAAGTGCCTGAAAAGGAACAGTTACTTCATAGTCTTCCATGTAGTCCTGCAACATAAAATTGCAAATGCATAAATAGGAGATTTTATGAAGTAGCCAAGACTACTTAAAAATTTAAATAGATCTGAACAGAAATTTGTCAAATTAGCACCTGGTGCAACTGTGCAACCGTTTCTACCCTTGTACACTTATCAGTTATCATACTAAAAAGTTGAGAAAAAATATAGTATATTCTTTTGATGAGTATATTCATTTATTTGCATGCAAATATTATGAAACTCGATACCATGAGATATGAACTAACATAGAACTCAAGTTCTTCAACATTGCAAGGCAGTTTTGTCAAAAGTATGGACTCCAGACAGGTATTTCAAACTTCAACACAAGATCATCAGACCTTACCCCACATAGAAATAGGATCCTTTTACCAGAACCAGAAATGGTGCCTCCTAATGCCTTCACAAAAAGCCTTAAGAATTCAGGATGACCTTCATATGTAGCCGCAGTGATAAGATTACCATCAACAACACAGGCCGCCATGGTCTCAGGTTCTACCCAATTCCCACCTGCAGCAATAAGTGTAGGTTTCACCGGAGGGTATGCCGTGCATTTGCGACCTTTAATTGAATCCGCAGCTGCCAAGATCAGTTGTCCATGGCAAACAGAAGCAATTGGTTTTCCAGAGCTGGAAAATTTGCTCACTAGGTCCACAACAGATGCATTTATAGCAAGATATTCGGGAGCCCGCCCTCCAGGTAAAACCAATCCATCATACTTGCTAAAGTCATTGTCATCAAATGTTGCATTGAGTGTGAAATTGTGACCCGGTGACTCAGAGTAGGTCTGCAATAAAAAAAAATAAAATAAATAAGAATAGAAAGGAGGAAGTAAATGCAACATCATGTGATGTAGGACAAGAAGGTTAACTTTAAGTTTACATGAATTATGAAATCAATATAAATAAATAAAAATTAGAAGGAAAATGTTTGCAAATGGTCCCCTTATTATCCAATTTGATTTTTATTCCAATTTTGTCCTCGTAGTGTCCATTTAGTAGACAATTAACATTCCAATTTGGTCCACTCTGTCTCGTTGCAATCAATTTGTGTTGATGCGGAATATTTTTTTCATTAATCAAATCAATTGAACGAAAAATGCTGATGTCAGTCTAGTGTCACGATCCGGAGGTTCCTGACCAATTCATCCATCCAGAAGCACTGTACTTAGAGGCACGAATGTGTAAAATGTTCCCAAGCCCAAGATGGTTCTTGGGTTGGAAAGTGTCATCGAAAACTCAAGGAAATGGAATACAGGACCAGTTTGTTGGAGAAAGAAGCACACACTTGTGGGAAAATGCTAAGCAAGAGAGCAAGCACGAGATGGCATGCTATTTTTGTTAGCAAGACATACATATAAAGAATGCTTTGCAAATGATGAAAGCACAGGGTGTCTTTCATATCAAGGAAATAAGCAAAGAAGAGCTGGACAACTAGTTGGAGTGCTAGCACAAACTAGCATGTAGCGGAAATTTTTTAGAGGCATATTGTGGCAGCAAAGTAAGAGGTGATGAGCAACTTTGCAGCAAAGAAGTAAGGTGGCAGCAAGCGTAGGTGGAGTTGTCTTGCACCTAAGTACTACTTGATCAAGTACTAGCAAAAGGAGACAACAAAGATTGAGAAAGAAACTCAAGAGGTTGCTTGTAATAACTCATTGCATTGATACAAATAAATCACAAGTACTTGAACTAACTAAGTTCACAAATGATCTCCTACCTCTATTTATACTAATTAGCACCTCCATCAGATTGTTTTGCTATTGGCTAATATAATGGCAGCAAGCCATTTGACCACACGGTGGTGGTCTATTGAGCATTAAGAGCTTCAATGCTAAGCGTTCTTTATCATAGTAACGCCTCCACTTCAATGAGGTGTGTGCTTCACCTACTTGCAGCCTTTGGTTAATATTGAAATCTTTGAACAAGACTATGCTGAGACCAAGCTGTTGCATCCTTCTTGATTGCAAAGCAGCTCGCCACCTCATGTTATCAAATGTCACCACATGTTTTGGCTTTTCTACTAGACAAATCAACACACATACCTTGTTAATGTAAAAAAAAATGTGTATCTGATTCAAAACTTGAGTACTTTAGGGAGAATTTGAATGCAATGCTTCTCAGGTTCTGACACTAGTCTGACTAAAATCCAAAACGATGCCGTCTTATTCGCTTGTCAACACGCAACACAAACTAAATTGAAGCCAGTCACCCAAATTGGCAAGGAAAATGGAAGTTGTTGTTGGAGATGGTTGTGCTCAGCTTATAGTAATTATTTGTTTTTCCATGACTGTCTGGATTTAGCTAGCCATAGTCTTCAATCAACAATCCTTAAGAAACCCAAAATGCTTCAAGCTCAACGAGACCCCTTTGAAAACTTTTCTGAAGCTCTTATTAATTATCTAACTCGAGTTCAATTTCAATTTGTGCATATTTCTGTATATAGTAGAAAAAGCATCTAACTTTGAATCCTTCACAAGCATACAAGGGATAATTAGGGAAACCAGACACAATTCAGATCTCGAACTGAACAAGAATCTAACCGCAAATGGTAAATGGTGAGATACAGATCCAAAATTAATAAATAAAAAAACAGCAAATTCAGGAGAAACCAACCCAAATGAAATGGCTAATCATCAAAACTCCAAATCAGAATAATCAATTGACTTCTGGGTGGGTATGGCTTACTATGAGCTGACCCAACTCTTGTTTGCTCTGTTTTTAGGCGCAAATGTGTGCAGAACAAAACTGTAGTGTCTTGTTTGTAGAGTAGAAAATGACAGCATGTTGGTGTTGAATTTTAGAGAGAGAGAGAGAGAGGAGTGAACAGAAGACTGAAGAAGACACGTGGAGACACAACCTTCCTATGAGGGTGTGAGGGAAGGAAGGATCAAGAATTGAAATGGCAGTGCTGTGTATATGTGTTTTTTTACAGAAACAATACCGTTTACGGCGCATGCGACTTCCTGTAGTGAGACAGGCTGACGCAGCACCACGTCAAAAGTTCATTCTAATTCAAAAATACAATCAAAAGTATTCCATGTCGGCTTATTTTAAGGGCAACATAACAGAATGTACCAAATCGAAACGAAACTGTATACTAAGGGGACCAAACTGGAACAAAACAGATACTAAGAGAACAAAATTGAAACAAAAATCAAATTGGGTACCAATTTGGAACAAAATGAATAATAAAATGACCATTTTAGAACATTTTACAAATGAGAAGACCCACATTATTGTCCACAACCTGCAAAGAAGAACCAAACTGTACATTCCACTCAGTTTGAGTAGCTTCTTCAGTTCAGGGAGTAAAGATAATGGTTTGTACTTGAGGATGGACTGTACATACATATCACACAAACCAGAAAATCAAGAATCATTTTTGATAAAATAATACTCCCTCCCTCCCTCCCAAAATGAGTGTCTTGTTTGTCTTGCATTTTTTCCCAACATGATTGCCCTCTTTCCTTTTTAGGAAGTTAGTTATAACATGCATTACCAATAACATTCCTATTATAAGTTAGTTAGTACCATTGAGTTTGTTAGAAAACATATGCGTGGGGATTTAAATGTAATTATATTATGACTTCTCTTTAATTATTCTTAAAATAGAATCAAGGACACTCATTTTGGGACGGAGGGAGCAAATAAAAAGCGACAGTTATTTTCCACAAATAAGCATAATCAGATGGATGACACTGCCACTCTCATTTTGTAAGTGAAATGCAATGTCATCTATCTGGGAACCAGAAAAACAGAAGTTAGCCCTTCCAGAGATCATTTCACTACATGTTTAGATTATAAGAAATGAAAACAAATCAATGTCAACCAATCTATCTGATTCATTACTTTCACTCAAGTCTACAGGCCCTACATCCATCAGAATTGGATTAATAAGTTGAATTGATGTACTCCGCATAATAAAAATTTGAAGAAAAAAATTGTAACAGAGCAACAACCCTCCTTAACATATCTAGATGGAACCATCAGTAATTCAATAAACTAATCACTTAACAAGCTAATTACAAAAAAAGATTCAACCATCATCAGCAGGAGCAATACAAAAATTCGTTCAAACCTGGTGACCAGAAGATTGATGAACGGCGGTGCGGCAAATATCGCCGGCCTTCTTTCCAGGACAAGCGGCATCAACCGAGATTCCGTATGCCTGCAAGGCTTGAAAAGGAACCATCGCCTGCAAGCAACAGCGATGTGAAGTAGGAACAGTAGTAGAGTTCATTTTGGGGGAAGAAAAGAAAATAACATACCTCAGAATCTTCCATGTAATCGCCGCAGAGGAGGAGCACGGTCCTCTGAGTTTTGGATTGCGACATTTTCGAGAGTGGAGTTCGTTGGTGCTGTTCACAGATGAGGGAATGCTCTGATAATAGTATCGGTGGTGGTGATGTGGTGCCTAAATATTTAGTACTGTATGTATTAGCTATAGTGTGGATGGCATTGGAACTCTGAATATTCGAAGACAAATTTACCCCTACGTGTTCATTTCCGGAATTAAAATGCCACACAGTCTCCAATAGCCATTGGCCGAGCGGCATAAGACGCTCGTATACAACCTTGAAGTCTCGGGTTCGAGGCACCTCAACCTCAAAAGATGGTAAATAGGTGTGACTAGTTAGTTATGAATAAACAGCTTAAATAAAATAAAATAGACTAATTGACTAAAAAAGATTAATGCACAAATTGGACACATTTTACAAAACAATGGTTCTTAATTAGAATGCACTTGACCACTCAAACTCAAATCACAGTATTTCACCTAAAATGAAGACTTGCACTATGTTTTTCTGTGTTTGAAATGCTCAGTCAAAAACAATCTTGGAATATGGTGAGGCAAAAATTGTATCTCAATCATCACTTCAGTGCTCTTATTACTTGCTTTTATTTTGTGAAAGTTGAAAACCAAAGGCCATCACCTATTTGTCTTCCAATTTATATGCTCTCTTCTGATATAACACAAGTACACCAAAATAGCACATTCACTGTTGTAGCTCTCTCTATAGCTCTCTTTCTTCATACATACATTTTCTGGCACTTCAATGATGTTTGGTTTCCAAGAAACAAGGACAATATGGTGCAATTTGGAAGAGAGGGATCGAAAAAAGGCGGAAGTTGTTGGGAGAAAACTAGTACAATGGGTGTTTTCTTGGTCTATCAAGGATGTACTCAATACCAATCTTTACAAAAACCAGGTACTATACACATTTTTGGCCTCACTTTCACTTATTTGAATTGTCACCAAGATATGTACATAGTTTTTGTTCTGTTTGATTGTGTTTCCACCAACAGGTTAATAAGATAGCAGAGACGTTTAGCTCCACAACCGAGTACATGAAAACATTCATTGTACCTCTTATTGAAGAAACACATGCAGATTTGTGTTCTAACATGACAGCAATATCCAGAAAGCCTAAATGTGAAGTAGCATATGTCCACCGATCTGAGTATTATGAACATCCCAAGGACTTGTTCTATGAGATTTCTCTGAGAAGCATACAAACTGAGGATAATAAGCCTGAAATGTACGAACCGGCAGTTGGAGATCTCATTGCCTTAACAAGTGTATGTCCTGAAGGCATTGGTGATCTGAAGAGCCCCAAAAGATCCTACCTCACAGCTTATGTTTACAGGGCAGATCCGCAATCGAATGTGATCACAATATTGTCATCACATCCTGTTGAGCTCATACCAGAAGTGCAAGAGGAAGACAAGGATAGGAGGGAGAGACTTTTTGCTGTTTTTCTAGTGAACTTGACTACAAATATTCGAATTTTCGCAGCATTGGAGTCAGGGTTGCAGGGAGGGACAAACCTGAATGTTATTGAACAAGTGCTGAAAGCTAATCTTAATGTAAGTATGTATATACATTTTGATTCATGTATACTTATTGATATGCATAATGTACGGATACTCTTTCTTTACTTTATTGCAGGCACAAGCAGAGCTAAGGGTAGGCTGTAGTAGTCAGCTGCCCACCCTAGCTCCCTTAAATCCCATCGCATATCATATACTATGAATCATTGTTCAAAATTTGACTGTCTCTTTCTCAATGATATGAGCATTGACCTGACATTACTGACAAATAGTTTTGTTAAACTAATATTAATCGACGACCCTCAGTTTTTATTATACTAATATTGGTCGTCTACCTTTAAGTTTTATCAATATTGGCTACAAATTTATGCACACGCTTTCTTTGAAGTATGGCTCCGCCGCTGATTGCAGGATGGAGATAATTGTGCTACATGCTTTTCTGAAGTAAAAGATAGTGATGCATTTTCAGATATATTGTCTATAATAAAGGGCTCCAATTTGAATGAGTCACAAGAGTCTGCAATTCTGAGTGGCATCAGTTTGGGGCATTGTCGCCATGAGAGCAGTATAAAACTAATATGGGGTCCTCCGGGTACAGGGAAAACAAAGACTATTGTTCTGTTATTGTTTTGTCTCCTCAAAATGAAATGCAGAACTCTAGTATGTGCCCCTACCAACATTGCAGTGCTGGAAGTGGCAATGCGCCTTTTGAGCATAGTAATGGAGTCACTTGAACATGACGCTTATGGGCTTGGAGATATAATTTTGTTAGGGAATGGGGAGCGTATGAAGATATATGATCGCGATGATCTTGTTGATGTGTTTCTTGATTATCGCGCTGATATATTAAGCAAGTGTTTTGGATTTAGAAGAACTTCTAGCTATAGGATCATGTTGGAATCAATAAGTTTGCTTGAAGATGCTCAAGAGAAGTACCATTCGTACTTGCAGAAGTTTGCAGAAAAAAAAAGTAAAAAGAAAAAGAAAAAGAAGATCAAGATGAAAAAGAGAAGAGTGATGATCAAAGATGGTATGACAAGAACAACGGGAAAGCTTGGAAGAAAGCTATTGTTCGAGACTTAAAGCAAAAGAAGAACAAGGAGAAAAAGAAGAATAAGAAGAAGAAGAAAGAGACTTCTCAGGGTGAAGACGGTAAAGATGGGCATTCAGGAAACAAACCTGATCCTCCTATGACATTCATAAATTTCTTCAAAGAAAATTTCAAGAGTACATGGTTGAGGTTGGAGTTTTACATGTATAACTTGTATACACATCTTCCAACTTCTATCATTTCCTTACAAGTGGCAAGGAACATGAGCACAGCTCTTGGTCTGCTCGGATCTATCGAAACACAGTTGTGTCATGCTGGTTTAGCTGAAGAGGGACTGAAGCAAGTACTTAATGATTCTGGAAAGGAAGGAAGCAAAGACAACATCCATTTGGAGAAGCTTTGTAGCACAAGAAAGGAGTGCCTTGAAATACTGAAATCACTTCCAAGGGAATTCTCAGTTCCAAATTTCACTGATACTTACATGATAAAAAGCTTTTGTTTGTCAAAAGCTTGCCTTGTTTTCTGTACTGCATCAAGCTCTGCTAAGTTGCATACAAGAGAAATGGCACCAGTGGAGTTGCTGCTTATCGATGAAGCTGCTCAGCTCAAAGAATCTGAATGTGCAATACCATTACAAGTTTCTGGTATCCAACATGCTATTCTTATAGGAGACGAGAAGCAACTGTCTCCAATGGTTCAGAGCAAGGTCTTAATTTTTATCCTATCTCTTCTTTAGTTTTATCAACAATAAAATAGTATGTCTAATGATGTTACATTACTAGATATCCGCGGATGCTCAGTTTGGAAGAAGTTTGTTTCAAAGATTGGCACTACTTGGGCACAACAAGCACCTTCTAAATGTCCAATACAGGATGCATCCATCCATCAGCTCATTTCCGAACAAGGAGTTCTACGATAATCAGATTTTGGATGCTCCAATGGTTCAGGAAAGAAGCTATGAGAAGCGGTTTCTTCAAGGAGACATGTATGGAACTCTCTCTTTTATCAATATAGCTCATGGAAAGGAGCAATATGATGGGGGGCGCAGCGCCAAGAACATGGTTGAGGTTGCTGTTGTTGCTCAGATACTTGCTAGTCTCTACCAAGGTACAAATATAAGTTTGATTTCTTACTATACATTTATCCGAGGACTAGAGGACCATTTTTTCTGTTATATTGCAGAATTTGTTCACAGGAGGAAGAAAATGAGCATAGGTGTAATATCACCATACATGGCTCAAATACATGCAATTCAAGATACAATAGGCAAGTCATATAGTATAAAGGAAGATATAGGCTTCTCCGTCAGCGTTGGATCTGTTGATGGATTCCAAGGCAGCGAGGAAGATGTTATAATCATCTCTACAGTCCGAAGTAATTGGAACGGCTCAGTTGGTTTCCTTTCCAACTTCCAGAGAGCAAATGTAGCACTCACCAGAGCAAGGTATAGTATTTCTCTCCACCTCTCAAGCATGTGATTGTTATCATAATTTGGTGGTTCATGTTGTCACTACTTGTGTAGGTATTGTCTATGGATATTGGGGAATGGAGCAACTCTAATCAACAGCAAATCTGTTTGGAAGAGAGTGGTGATGGACGCCAAGGAGCGAGGATGTTTCTTCGAGGCTGAGCAAGATGATAGGCTAGCTCGGGCCATTACAGCTTCACTTATTGAACTTGGCAATGTCGATATGTTACTCCAAAATGACTCTCTAATGTTCAGGAAATCAATATGGAAGGTTGTGTACATATTGAATATGCTATTTTCTCTCAACTCAAATATTATCCTCAAAACTAAGCAACCATCATATGTCAATTAGGTAAGCTTCAGTTCTGAATGCCAGGAAAGGATTACGAAAATGAAAGACGTAGAGATTTGTCGAAAGGTATTTTCTTTGTTGGAGGAACTTTCGAGTGGTTGGCGTAGAAATCACAAGGAGAGAAATTTCATTGTTATGGAAGGGAATTGTTCCCAACTTTTGGAGCAATACAAGATCAATGAGGAGCTCAGTCTCATTTGGAGTGTGGACATTCTCAAAGAAGATTCACACTACATTCAAGTTTTGAAGTTTTGGAACATTTTACCTTTCACTGAGATCCCAAAACTAGCAGAGCGGCTCGAGTTCTTATTTGGAAACTATACTGTGGATAAGATGAATAGATGCAAAGAAAAAACTGAACAAGGGTATGCATTATATCATATTATGTATTCATTTTCCAGCATTTTTTATTCAAAGAAGGATATCAATAGATTAACTCACCTTTCTTTTAAATATGTAGCAATTTGATAGTTCCCAAGAAATGGCATGTGAGCTTGGGAGATATGCCTGAAACTGATACTGTCCAGTTCTTGTCAAAACCATTTGCTTCTTTGAGTCTAAGAGATGAACCAGATGAATCATCAAGCAAAAGGTACTCCCAAGACAGAAATTATCAGAATTTCAGGAGGAGAAGTAGTTTTCAAAGGAAGCAAAAATGGTGAAAAGGTAGGATCAAAAGTTACATATATTTAGGTTATGGATTCTATAGTATGAACCAATATTACATCAGTTCGATCTATTTTGGATGCAGGTACCGGAAGTGCTTGTACATGCACTAATTCGCAAAAGAGATCATATGTGGTCATAGTTTTGGATGTTGATTATAAACTATCTCCATTAAGCAACTTCTCAGTTTTTTGTTCGCTAAAATATCACCTTTCATGATCCTAGCACTTTTGTAGTGCAATAAATTACAAATGTGGATGTATATTGAGCTTCAGTGTTTTCATTGCTAAGATTTGTTGTATCATTCAAAGGCTGAAATGAACTTTAGAATCTTATGCTGTCCACATTACCAATGTTGTCTTGATATTCCTAAAATTCAACAAGAGATATTTCACAGTATTTATGTCTCCAATGAAAAATAATTATTTTGATAGCCATACAAATATCGCACAGCCAGAAATGTGGATTGTGAACCATCTACATAGTTTGATGGTGTGTGGAAAGAGAGAGAAATTGATGGGTGTGTCTGAATGTGATTTTTCTTTTGTAACCCTCCACTGTCAGATATCATTGATACAAATATCTCCCTCAAACCAAGCTGGGCTTTTAGAGGTGGCAAAAAGACGGGTTGGGTTGAAAACACTCTAACCCTAACTTGACCTTATAGGGTCTTCGGGTAGGTCGGGTTAGGGTCCAATTTTGGGTTTCAAGCATAAAACACATTGTTTTTGTATATGTATATCCGACCCGACCCTAACCCTGCCATTTTTTTAGGGATGAAGTATTCAAACCCGAACCCAATATTTTTAATATTGAGTTGCGGGTACCCACGGGTACGATTTTACCAGCTCTTTATTGAAACAGGACCTTGTATTAGGACCTCGCAATCAAAGTTTGTAAATACACCTCGTAATCGATACGAGACATTGTAAATGAACCTTGTAAACAAAGTCTAAAAGCACCTTGTAGTTAGACCTCGTAATCAGACTTTGTAATCGGACCACCTTGTAAACAGACCTCGCAAAAGGACCTTGTAAACAAAGTTTAAAAGACCCAGGAAAGGAACCTTGTAATCAGACATCGTAATTGGAACTCATACCTTGTAAAGGAAACTCGTAATCAAACGTAATAATCGAACATTGTAAAGGGACCTCGTAATCGAACTTTGTAATCAGACCTTATAAACGGACCTCATTACCTGACTTTCTAATCGGATCTCTAATCAAACATCGTAATCTGACCTCATAAAAGGACCTTGTAATTAGACCTCATAAAGAGACCTTGTAATCGGACCTCGTGATCAGGTGAAATGTTGAAGTTTTTGGTGATGTTTTAAATTTTCCGACAAAGGCATTCTCAACCTACTAAAGAAGGGTAAAATTGAAATTTTAATTTTGTATGAAGTCCTGTGCACTGCACATGATGAGAGAATCAAATTCCGTCAAAGTCGATTGACGAAATGAATAAAAATTACTTTAGGGTAGTCAAAAGTATAAAAAAATATTTTAGGACTCCCCAGTCTAAAAGACATTGTAATTGAAACTTGTAAAGAGACTCCGTAATCGGACTTGATAATTAGACCTTGTTATCGAATTTCGTAATCGAATGTCGTAGTTAGACCTCTTATAAAGGGACCACATAATCAGACCTTGTAATCGAACATTGTTAATTGAACCTTATAAGCAAAGTCTAAAAGACAATGTATAAGGACCTTGTAATCAAATCTTGTAAATATATCTCGTAATCGAATCATGCAAACAAGTATAATAGCCATTGTAAAAGGACATTGTGAACAAAGTCTAAATGACCATGAAATCAGACATCGTAATTAGATCTTGCAATCGAACCTCGTAAAGGGACCTTTACAAGGTACAATAGACCTTATAAAGGGACCTTATAAACAAAGTCTAAAAGACATTGTATAAGGACCTTGTAAACAAGACTAAAAGATATTATAATCAGACCTTGCAATCATATCTCGTAATCAGACCTTATAAACAAAGTCTAAAAGATATTGTAAATGGACATTGTAACGGGACCTTGTAATTAGAACTCGTAATCGGTACGAGACATTGTAAACGGACCTTTTAAGCAATATCTAAAAGACCTCGTAAAGGGACCTTGTAGTCGAAATTTGTAATCAAATCTCGTTATTGGACTTTGTAATCGGACCTTGTGATTGGATTTCGTAATCGAACCTTGTAAAAGGATCTTGTAAACAAAGTCTAGAAGACATTACAAAGGGATATTGTAAACAAAGTCAAAGACTTTGCAAAGTGATCTTGTAAACAAAATCTAAATGACATATAGGGACATCGTTAATAGATCTCGTAACTAGACCATGCAAACAAGGTCCGAAAAACCTTGTAAAGGGACCTTGTAAACAAAGACTAAGAAAACTTGTAACCATACCTCGAAATCGGCACGAGGCATTGTAAAGGGACTTGTAAACAAAGTCTAAAAGACCATGTTAAGGGACCACGAAATCATACTATTTTAGTCCTCGTAATCGGACATCGTAATCAGTCCTCATATTTTGATCTTGTAATTAGGCCTCGTAAAGGGACCTTTTAATCGGACCTTCAAAAGAGACCATGTAATTAGACTTTGTAATCGGACCTTGTAATTAAATCTCTTAATTATATGATTTATATCTCGTAAAGGGTCCTTGTAAACAAGATCTAAAAGACCTTGTAAACAAAGTCTAAAAGATATTATAAAAGGACCTTATAAATAAAGTAAAAAAGAAACTCTAATGGGACTCTGTAAACAAAGTCTGATAGACATTGTAATGGGACCTTGTAAAGTGAGCGAAGACGACCTTACCCTGAAAGCATAGATGAATCGTTCAGATCTGAATAGCTGAAGTGGTCGTTGGAGCACCTCATCGGGTACATCCATAAAATTTGTGATATGCACCTGTACTTTTTCTCTGTTTATGCCTTGTATTGGCCTGAGTTTTATGATAGGATAGGCATATGCTAGACTAGCTTGGGTGTCTTTTTCAGTACGAGAAGAGTTATGATAAATGGCATACCCCCAATTTTGTAAAAACAAAAGAGCATGGCTAAACGGAAAAATAAGCCCTGGCTGCTAGAGAGAAAAAAAAGTCGGTGGGTACGAGATATTGTAAAGAGACCTTGTAAACAAAGTCTAAAAAACCTTGTAATTGAACTTTGCAATCAGACTTCGTACAAGGATCTTGTAAACAAAGTCTAGCAGGCCTTATAAAGGGATATTGTAATCAAAATTCACAATCGAACCTTGTAATTGGATTTCGTAATCGAATCTTGTAATCAGACCTCGTAAAAGGATTGTTGGAATATTTGAATATCTATAGATTAGGGATTAGTATAGATGACAGAGAGAGAGAAAAAATAAAATTATAAAGATGAATTTTGAAAATTGATGAACAATTATCTAGTTTTTTTTTTTTATTAAAAAAAACTAAGAAAATCAAGTACAAACAGAATAAAATGTCAGCCCCCTGACTTTGATTTTAGACTTTTCGAACCCTTGACTTTCAATTTGTATTATTTTAGCCCATTTTACCTTCTATAACCGGTTGACGATGTCACGTCTGATTTTTTCCACGTCACTCTCCACCTCAACGTCCACGTCGGGCTGACTTGGCATGCTTGAATATATTTTAAAAGAAAAGGACACATGTCACTTTATGATTGATTCAAATTTAATTAAAACGTGTGAAATTACATTTTTGCCCTTCATCAACCTCCCCTCTTTTCCACACCCACCTTTGAGCTCCGGCCAACCTCCACTCTAGCGAACCCGATCCCATCGAAGTCGATTCAGACCACTCTGGCCACCTCTGAGACGGCAGCCACACCGTCGAACCCAAACCATGCCGGTGAACACAAACGTTCAGATCTGATCTACTCAGCACCTCGTCAATCACCACATCGAACTCCGTCTGCTCCTCTACCATGACGACAGCCTCAACCGCACAGAGAGCGGTGACGACTACGGCGGTGGGGGCGAAGAAGGCGGCCGAGACGCCGATTCAGTTATGAAGTAGGTCGATGGTGGAGAGCTCGTTAGCAATGTTTTCAATCTTCTCTAGGGTTGCAACGACGGCCAAGGAGAGGACGTGGGAGGAGCTGGGTGGTGGTTGAGGAGGTGAATGTGAGAAAGAAGCGAGAGATCCGTGTGAGAAAGAGAGGAGCAGAGCCCTGCGAGCGAATGTGCTCGGACTTGCGGCGGCTCGAATGGGAAGGAGAAACTATGGTTTAGGGTTTGTGTGTGGAGAGAGAGGAAGAAGAAGATGAGGTGGAGGGTGACGTGGCAAAAATCCGACGTAGCATCGTCAACCGGTCGTAGAATGTAAAATGGGCTAAAATAATACAAATTAAAAGTCAAGGGTTCGAAAAGCCTAAAATCAAATCAGGGGCTGACATTTTATTCTGGAAAAGTCTAAGGGGTGCGACTATAATTAACCCTTAAATTTATAAGGGAAATATTCAAATTTATCATACCTAACCAGATTTATTGGATGAGATTTCAATTAACACCCATATATACCCACCCCAATGATTTGTGGGCACAGAGCCTCCATCCGGATCCATATTTATTTATGTTTTGGCTGAAAATCTCGACCAATAAAATATGACTTAACATTCTGGGTAATCTATTTATAAACACGAGTGTAAGGAATCTCAGCTAAGAGACAAACATAGATGGATCCGATTTAGGCGGATATGGGTGTTAATCGATGATGTGACATCACCTTATTGGTAATTATTCAGTGGCCGAGAGTCTCAGCCAATAAATAATGGCTGAGATTTTTTTTCTTTATAAACATATATTTATCTGAGTCTATAACATAATCTTAAACGTTTGTAATATTTGCTAGTAAAGTCCCAAAATCAAAATGCAAAAATGATACGATGAGGATCACAAACTTTTAAGGATTATTGCATGTTTGGGTACAATTTCTATCAACAATTCTAGTTTATTAGTATTTTGTTTAGATTCAGGAAACAAACAGAAAAGAAAAGAAAAGAAGAAGACATACGTGAGCCGGTGACTTCCCAGAGCTGCATCTCGCCGGACTCGTAGTTGGACTCGGAGAGGACGGTAACCAGGACAAGGATATCCCCGTCGCGGACAACGTTATCCACGGCCCATTTAAGCGCGTTCCTGCTGCAAGGCGAGAAATCCACTGCAACTCCCACTCTCCGTTGGTTCATCTCTGATCTGATCTGATCTGATCTCACTCTCGCTATTTCTCTATAACTAAATCTAAATATATGTATCCAAATCGGTTCGGTTGCGATAAAAAGCAGCGCAACTTGGGACAGACCCAGTCACAATTGACTGTTTTTTTGTGTGTGTGTGTTTGGTTACGGGTTGAGATTGGCCGTTGGATGGTTTTGATCTTAACATGATATGGATTGACTTTTATAACAATAAAATGAACCCAAATGCATCTTTTTGGAGTTTTCAAATTCTTGTGTTGGGAAGCACTAATGTTGGTCGTTTGCTCACAAGTCACAACAATTAAAAAAAAGATAAAGTACCCTACTGGTCCCTCTACTATCAAA